>RJWM01013885.1:0-52074 GCA_004363535.1 Dasyprocta punctata
GCCTTGCGCTCGCGTTGTAGCCCAAGCCGGCCTCGAACCCACAACGCTCCGCCTACCTCAGCCTCCCGAGTGCTGGGATTAAAGGCGTGCGCCACCACGCCCGGCACCTCCATTTTTCTACAAATAAAGTTTATCCTTCTATGTGGATACTAGCAAATATTTTACATTTTACTAGCAAATACTTTACTTTATCTCTGATAATTTTGAGTTTTAAAATGTGATATTTAATGTAGGAGGGCAGATAAGGCTTAAATTTTTTTTTTGATCAACAGAAAAAAATGTATTATTACTTATAACAGTATTTTGAAATTTGGATGTATTTCAGAATGATAAAATCTGTTAGTAAAGAAATGCTTATCTCTAATAATCATTATCTTTGTGGTAAGAATACTTTACATCTATTCTCTTTACATTTTTCAAGAATATAACATATTTTTATGCACTGTAGGCATTGTATTGCACCACATATTTCTTGAATTTATTCTTCCTAAATATAATTATAGTCTTCTGCCCAAAATCTTTTCATGTGACTGCCATTCCCAACAACCACCCCAGCCTATGGTAACTACCATTGTATTCTCTACTTCTATAAGATCAACTTTTTTTATTCCATATATGAGTGAGGTCACATGTTACTTATTTATTTTACTTAACATGGTGCCTTCCAACTATACTAATGCTGTCATAAATGACAAGATTTCATTCTTTTTATAGTCAAATAGCATTTTATTGGTCACATACCACATTTTTTGATGGGCACTTAAATGGATAAGGAAAACCCAGAATGTTTTCAGAAATCATTAAGCGACTTAGAAAATATTACCAAAAGACTCAACAAGTCAGATTTACTAACCAGGTTTCAAGTATCTTTTATTCTTCAGTTATGAGGATATGAAGAACATTGTGGTTAATGGAAATCCATGATAATTCAACACAATCTTTTTATATTTATCCTATTACAAGTTATTTCATGGAGTAACTAGAATAAAATCATAAAATTTTCCTTTCTTTTGAGGCTTGCTAATAGAAGAAACACAAACAGAAATATGTCAGTGTCTTGGTTACTTTTCCCTCCTTGCTGAGACAAAACACCTGACACACAAAATTAGGGAAGGAAAGGCTTATTTAGCTTACAGTTTTTGGAGGTTTCAGTCCACAATCAGTTCGTTCCAAGGCAGGGTGGCATGGCACAGGAACAACACTTCAAGGCAACAGCTGAGCAAAAGCAGCCAGAGTAAAAGGAGGTGGGGGAAGAGCAAGCCTCTTCTCCTCCCTTATATTGTACACAGGACACTCCCTCCCTCCAGGATGTAGCATTCACAAACATCCTTGCCTTCCTTTGCACAGGATGAGGTTATTTACAAAGTAAGAACACTGGCTCCCTGCTGAGTCTCTCAGTTAAACTTCTAAACTTCTCAAGTTGACACAATGTATCAACCATAACAATCCACCCCTTGTCAACTTGGCAACCAGACACATTTCTTAAATCAGGCTCCAGATACAAAGCCATGCTTATTCTTAACATTTTGTAACTTGGACATTATAACACATCTTAATAAAGCTTAAGAACCAGCATTGTCTATCAACATTATATTACATTCAAAACAACATTTTCCTTGGACCCCCTGTACAAATGAAAACAAGGTTAAACACTTCCAACATATAAAGGCACAAGATAAACATTACCATTCCAAAAGCTACAAACAGGGGAATACAAAGCATTGGAACCAAAGCAAGTCCAAAATCCAGCAGGGCAAACTTTAAGTCCTGGAGTTCTATGCTCAGCATCTGAAGCAATCTGGTTGCAAGCCCCAAAAGGCTTGAGCAATTCCACCCCTGTGGGACTTCCAGGGGTTTTAACTCCCATAGCTTCTCTCTTGGCCTGGCTTTGCTCCCTGACTTCAGGTTTCCTTAGATGATCCACGTTCCTGGCTTTTCTAAACTTCTGAGTTCTCCACTGCACTTTTGGCTTCACACTCACAGCTTCACACACTACCATCTCAGGGGCACACTGTCTGGCCTCCCAGGCCTTCTGAAATCAAGGTGGAAGCCTTTTTAATCTCAGAACCCTTGCACGACATGGATGATGCCAAGGTCTGCTTCCATCTGGAGCAGTAGCCAGGCTCTCCTCTCTCTTGGTTATAGGGATCGAGTGCCTGGATTGCTGGGCACTCTGAACCTGATTCTGAGGAACATATTCTCTATGTTGTCTCCATTCTGGAGTCTGGTGCAGCCGCTGCCACCATTCTAGAACATGATGCTCTGAGGCTTTCTCCTCCAAGCAAAGTCTTTCACTTTTGCAGTTTTGAGGTTGCAAAGCATGGGGACCAGCTGCCTCTTCCTGTGATGCCCAGAGGCCATCCTTTTTATTCTGTTCCTTCTCCGCAATGAAGATCTTAGCCCTTTCTGTACAGTCCACAGCTTTACTGGAGCTTCCTTTCTGGTCAAACTCACATTTACATTATCTTGCTGGGCTCTTTGCTTTTGATTTCCAACATAAATCTGGCTAAAAGCCCCCAACAATAGCCATGCTACTGCTTCAACATTCTGCTGCCTTGAGATTTCTTCTGCCAGATTAATTAGTCCTTAATCTTAGTCTCAGGCAAAGACTCTGGGCACTCGCAGAATGCAAACTTTCTGCCAAGCCATAATACACATCATGTGGAGTCCCAACATCCAATGCAGTCCTTTTTCCTAGCAGAAACTGCCCGAGCCTGGTCTTTACCGGCAGGCTTTTTATCAACCTTCTGGTCTCCTGAGCTCTGACCAGAATCTCCCATACAGAACAGCCTAAGCTCTTCCAGGGCTACTCTTTCAGGCAACATCTCTGAACCTTTCCAAACTCTTCCCACAAACCACTTCCAAAGGCTCTTGAATCACATGGTCAGGTTAGTCACAGCAACGACCCCATTCCTCTGGTACCAAATTCTGTCTTGGTTACTTTTCCCTCATTGCTAAGACAAAACACCTGACACACAAAATTAGGGAAGGAAAGGTTTATTTAGATTACAGTTTTTGGAGGTTTCAGTCCACAATCAGTTCATTCCAAGGCAGGGTGACATGGCACAGGAACAACACTTCAAGGCAGCAGCTGAGCAAATGCAGCCAGAGTAAAAGAGGGGCCAGAGTAAGCTTCTTCTCCTCTCTTATATTGTACATAGGACACCCCCTCCCTCCAGGGTGGGTGTAGCTTCACAAACATCCTTGCCTTCCTTTGCACAGGATGAGGATGTTTACAAAGTAAGAACACTGGCTCCCTGCTGAGTCTCTCAGTTAAACTTTTAAACTTCTCAAGTTGACACAATGTATCAACCATAACAGTCAGCAACATGCATCTGAATTTTAACTAAAATAAAAGATGTTAAGGAGAAAATGATGATGCAAAACAATCTTAATGTAGCTATGCATTGGAGTGATGATATTTCTTATAATTGGCACATTCCATCTATTACCCTGTTTTAGTTTAAAACATTCCTCTGATTTAGGTATGATTGGGATTTATATCTCCATTTTGTAAATGATAACATTGAGAGGCAGAAAGGCTAAGAAATCAAATGTAAAGTGACTGTTAGTAATAAATCAACTCTTCATTGGTTAGGCTAATCTCTCCTGAAATAAGAGGAACTAAATTTAGTATCATAGATTAGAAGAGACTTTTAAAACTCCTTGTTTTGTAGATGAGGAAATTTGGACATAAAGTTCAGAAGTGACTCACGAAATTACATTCCCTATTAGCAGCAGAGTTCGGCCTAAAGCCCAAGTCCCCTGACTCCAATTTCCACATCCTGTCCTTGTTGCCAAGAAATGTAGATTCTGCAAGCAGAAAACAAAATGCACCCATTAGTGATGCTATCATCACTTTTCCAAGCTTGTTTCCTCTCCAACTCTCTGATGTAAGTCTTTTAGCTGACTTTGCTTTTACCTGATAAAATTATTGCTTTACATTTGGTGGAAAAAAGGCAATGTCTAACATGCAGTCGTTGGTCAATAGATTTTTTTTTAATGAGTGAGTCAATACAATTGGGTTGTCACTGACATTTTTACTAATATTCACATATTTCTATGATGTAGGTGAGCAACATATAGTTCAACAATCAGTGGGTCAGCGGGGAGGATAAATAAGAAATTTATGTTTTGCTGCTAGTGTCTTTGTGGCTTGATATCTCAACTATGAAGCATGCTTTCTACTGCCCATTTCCTATAAATCCAGAGAAAGAACAAGGACTTTTTTCTGTACCCTTGAAACTTGCACCATCCTCTTAGAAAACAATTTCAGCCAAGAGTAAAGGCACATACCTATAATCCCAGTGCTCTGGGAGGAGGGAGAAAGATTGCAAATTCTAGCTGATCTTGGGCAATTTAGCAATTTAGCGAGTGTTAGATGTCTCCCAAAGCCACATACAGCCATAAGAGAGTAGAATTTTTCAGAGGTGGATGGATCTACAGTATGTATTGCTGGGATCAAAAGTATGTGATTACTAAATCAGCCCACTTATTGATTTGGCATAGTTCTGGCTAGAATTAAGGGTGTGAATTATATACCCACCCTAGAGAGGGTAACCCGCATAAGATATAAGGTACAGAAAAAGGGGCAATAATCCCTCTCCTGCCTGCTTTCTGTGAACTATTCTGCTCTATGATGCCCCTTTGCCATATCAACCTGCTTTGGAACCAGCCAACTATGGACTGAAACCTCTATACACTACAAGACATGAATTTCAGGTCACCCTAGGCTACTTAGTGAGTTCAAGGCCAGACTTGACTACATAGTGAGACCTTGTTAGAAAAAAAACTTGCATACATACATACATACATACATACATGCATAGGCTGGGGATGTAGCTCAGTGTGAAAGACTTGGATTCAACCACGAGTAATGCAAACCTTGTATTGTTACATTGCCTACTGCTTTTGCTTTAATACCGTAGAATATTCCTTTTTTATACCATCGATGTGGGTTTCAAAATTTCTGTTTGTCTTCTTCTCAACAGTTTGACTTCAGAGTTCATCCTCCTCAATCCCAAAGATCTCCATTCAAGTTAAACCTGTTACTGAGGAATGATTTATATATACAGATTTTTTCAAATATCAGTGCATCATTTTTAAGTACAGGATTCAGAGATTTAACTTTCAAGACTATATATGCTAGTTGTTTTTTTTTTTTTTTTTTTTAGTAACCTCGCTCCAACTGAACCTGTTTGCCCCACTTGTAATATCTTGGGTACCTTTCTGCTCTAGTGAATCCTTATGTTAATTTCACCACATAGGCATTTGTCCCGTTGCCCATATAGACCTCTAATTATAGTCAGTTATTTTCCCAATGTCTGTTCAAGAACACTTCCATTTCTTGCCCACTTTCATGGACTGGCATAGCCGTATGCTTATCTGCAACTCTGTCTTTAACTCTTGACACCTCACCTTTCTTTTAAGACTCATACACTGATACATTGTCTGCCAGATGTCCATTCATTAGTTATTGCCATTGCATGTCCCAAAGTGTCTTCAGAATCTCCAGCTTAATAATGTTTTTATTCTCTCAGTCACAGAGACTGAAAATGTTAGGAACATATTTTAAATCATTCCTGGCAACTTATGGAATTAAGACCTCTTTTCCATACTTACTACCTCAAGCCCAGTTTTCTACCTGTGCACTATCATTTGCTATTTTATAGTGTCATTGTTATTGACTGGACTTTTATACCCCTTTGTAACTGTTTTCCCTCCTCATATTTATCATCTCTCTGATCTATCCTTCATATAACCCACTTGCACTTATACTACTCTTCTGTTACAGAGCTTCACTGTGCCCATTCTACCCTGAAAATTACATCACATTCTGTACCGGAGCTTGCTATTCCTACTCCTGATAATCTAAGCCAATTTTCCATACACTTGTAAACTTAGCCTAACATCACCTTCCCAGTCTTCACCATGAGAATGCGATCTCCTCTTCAAGACCCATATCATGATCTTTAGTACGGTTTTCTATGATCAATCCAGTTAGAATTAATGACTTATTCATTCATAGATATATTGCCTGTACATCTACTAGCCACTTCATTTTATGCTGGTCTATGATTATGTGTTTATGTATCTTTCCCACTGACGTAAGTTCAAACCTCAACTTCCTCAAGAAAACTATAAATGCAGTTTAGAATTGCTTTATTCTCCTATGCATTGATATAACACCTTGTTCCTATCCCTAGGATTACATGTAGACTAGAGAAATTCTTCTATAGTAATTATGATACAGTAATTTACAAGTTATTCTGTATTCATACTCATAGAAAGGAAGAACATTGATTTAAAAAAATTATTTAATCAATTTTTGTGTAGCATCTATGATGTTCTATGCCTCAAAGTAGGCATTCAATACATAACTGTGAGTCGACAAAGAGTTTTCATTTCACTGTGGAAATAAAGAGGAATAAAGAGGCACATGCATATATCATGCATTTGTGTTACAAAAGAAATGTGAGTATATGGTAAAGGAAGTTACCTAGAAGTAAGATTAGTTAAGTGATCAGTTAGGTTATGTCATGAGGGTGAATTTCACTAGGTGAAAGTAGCAGAAAGCTTTGATGGAAAGCAACATCCTTGTGTTGAGAGAAGCCCGATGCCTCTGAGGGACCAAATGAAGCTCAGTGTGACTGAAGCACAGAGAAACAGTGTGTCAGGACCTACAGAGGAGCTTGCCAATGAGGCTCGAATATTAAATAGAGACTAGGTAATTTTATCTATAGGTAACAGAAAATGCAACTTAACTTATTGAAGAAATTAAATGGTTCATAAATAAAACCCAAAGAGATAAGCCTGGGCTAAGCATTTTCATCATTACATATTATACAGTTCACTCCCTAGCATTTGTATAGGCTTTGTTATAAATGATATTAGTGGAAAGGTTCTTTCTTCCACAAGTGAAACTAACTTTGCCTATTCTTGATAACACCTTCTTCTATTCCCGAAGGTCTGTCACAAGAAGAAACAATTATGACTCTTTGAGATTGAGATTGAAAATCAGTGTCTGAGTTTTTTTTTTTGTTTTGTTTTTTGTTTTTTTTATAATTTTTAGTACCAGGGAATCAAACTCAGGGCCTTACACTTGCCAAGCAGGTACAGAGCCACTGAACTAAATTCCCAGCCCCAGTGTCTGACTTTGAAAAAAATCACACAGCAAAATTATGCTTAAAAAATTACATTTCCCATACTGCATAGTACTATCATTTACTAAATCGTGCACAACTAATTCTCATCCAACAATGGATGAAATCATCTTTTCTTTGAGCAGCAAATGTAGATTGCCTTGTGTTTATGGACTCTGTTGTATGAAAAACCTATTTCTTACTTATCTCTGAATAGCTAAAATGTACATGAGAATTAAAACTGAGAGAAAAATCACAATTCTAAAGTCAATTTTATGCTCTTACTTGTCCTTATTTTCATTAAGCAAAACAGAAAGATAAATCACCCACATTATTCATATTTTTAACTACCTTTTAAAACTTAGCACCTCTTGCTAAAATTCTATTTAGGGATTACCCCCATCCTGTACATATGATTGATGTAGTGCAAATGATGAGCAGTGACCTTTGTCATAGTCTACCATAACTACATTAAATTCTTAACCCAAGAATGGAGCACGTCTGCACATACACAGTCCAGGGTCCTTATGACAATGGGTATGATTTACCTACCCTGAGTTTTAATAGGATTTTGTAATGAGGGAAATATTAGTATTCCACATGAAAATATTAGAAAAATGATTCAGTGAGAGACAAAGAACAAAAATAAAGGCTAGGCCTGGACCACTTGGAGGACACATCTGATGTCAGTGAATGCGGAGAGTCCAATGACCAATAACCAGTGTGACTTTTCTGTCTCAGAAATTTCTGATGGTTGGAGAAACTAGCCCAATAAATAGACAGACATCTTTTTCAGATGCTGCTTTTCTGGTTTGGCACAAATAATAAAAATGATCTGTGAATCATGCTTCGAGTTTCATGGCTTAGGCTGAGAATGGCCCTACAATGACAAGGCCTAAGATACAAATGGAACATCTGATAAACTGAAAACTAAGACTGTAAATTATAGACAGGAACAACTATATACTGGCATGGGAAAGTATGCATAAATTAGAAAAATTTTGATAAGAATGGTCAAGGTAAAAGAGAAAAAGTTTAAAATGTATTTGAAAATGTTTTCCAAAAAAAAAAAAAAGCAAAATTATAAGTACCAGAGAGATAAAAGATATAATAAAGATGTTAACAGCTTTGTCATTTCATCTGAGTTTTAAAATGGATTAACAAACATTTCCAGAGAAATATAACTTACCAAAATAGACACAGGAAGAAGTGTGAATTAATGACAATTAAAAGTATTTAATAAATAGGTTGAGTATCTTCCCCAATAATAGGCCCATTAATTTGCTAAGGAGTACCAACCATTCAAAAACAAACAATTTCAACCTCATATAAACTATTCCAGAGTACAGACATATAGGACTACTTTACCACTTATTTTAGGTTACTGGCAAATTCTTGGTATCTATCAAGTATAGTGTTCATAGAAAATTATAACCCAATATCACTCATGAAGATAAATATAAAGATTTTAATCATTTAGTGGATTAATTTCTGGTATATTGCGGTAAGAGACCAAGGTGAATTTATTTCAGAAATCTGAGGTAATACTAACATTATAAAACTTAAATTTGTAGGTCATTGCATTAACATTATAAAAGCTAATTGAATAAAATTCAATATACATTCATTACTTATAAAATAAAGTAGAAATAAAAAGGAGATTTGCTTAATATAACAGTGTTGATCTACCAAAACACCATGGTAAATATCACAGTTGATAAAGAAATGTTGAAAGCCTTTCCTTTAAAATCTGAAACAAAGCAAGGATATTTCTACCATTATTTTCATTCATCAATCTGGCCATTATGATAAGAAAAACACCCTATATAAATTTAGTCAGTAAGATTGCCATTATTTTCAGATAATAAAAATTCATTATAAACAACAATAATTTAGTAAAAATGGATGTATTACCAACACACAATTCATTTGTACCTCTATAAAATCATAAAGATATAAAATATCATTTAAATACTATCTAAACAGTTTTGATACACAAACTAGAATAAATCTAGTATAAGATATACAAGACTTTTATATAAAATTATTAAACATTTTGAAGAACGTTATAATGAAACAAAACAAAATGAGAGTTCTAAAATGCTAATGGACTAGAACACCATATCACAAGTAATTCAATATCGTAAAACAATTCTGGCCAAGTTGACCTACAAAATAAGTGCAATTCCAACCAAAGTCCCAAGAGTGGTGGTTGTTACTATTGGTCTTGATAAATTGATCCCAAATTAATATAGAAAAGCAGAGGCTTAATATAGAAACCTAGAGAATTCTGCAGAAGCAAAGTGGGCTGACATGTCCTCCCGGATATTCTGACCTTTTATAAAGTAACTATGTTTAAGACACACAGAATTATAAGCATAAACAGATAAAGCATAAACAAAATAAAGAAATCCATACATTTGGAAACAAGATTTATTAGAAAGCTAGCATGAAGTCAGAAGGAAAGGAAATAATTTGTTCTTGGACAATTGGTTATTCAGGTGCTTAAAAAATCATGAAGCTGGATTTCTATCTCCCATCTTATATAAAAATCAATTCCAGACATACTAAAGAGTTACATGAGAAAGCCCAAAGAGTAAAACATTTAAGAGAGAACAGAGTAGAATATTGTTGTAACTGCCTGATAAGGCTTTCTTTTAAAAAGGATTTGACATCATAAATTAGAAATAAAACATTAATATACTTATTAAATTATAATATCTTTACTTCATAAAAATTTTAAAAAATAATTAAATGTGAAAGGACATACCATAGATGAGGGGAAGAAGTTTGCAATTTCCATAATTGATAAAGAATTGATACATATAAAATATTTAAATTTCTAAAGTCAGTAAGAATAAAACAGCCTACATAGAATAGTCGCAGCATGAAAGAAAAAGCAGGCTACATAGAATAGTCACTGCATAAAAGATGCAATATGTTTAGTAAGCATATGAAAACGTACTGAACCTCATTAGTAGTCAAGGAAATAGAGCTAAGACTATTTCTTAGTTGCTTTTAGCTTTTTGTTTTGTTTTGTTTGGGGGTTTATTTGGTGCTAGGGTTTAAACCCAGGGCCTTGCACATATCAGACACGAGCTCTACCACTGAGACACATTCCTAGTTCATTAGTTACATTCCTTGTTGCTGAGACAAAATACCTAATACCCGAGTTAAAGAGGACAGGTTTGCTAAACTTATAGTTTGTAGAGGTTTCAGTCATAGGTTGGTCCCAAGGCGCAGTGGCGTGGCAGACAGACATTGTGGGGAGAAACAGTTTACGGTGGCAGAAGACAGCAAAAGCAACCAGCAAGGGACCTTAACAGTCATTCTACACTTCTACCTTATCCAGGCTACTCAGGGCAGGTAGTAGCCACATCTTTAATCTTAGTACCCCTGAGCCTAGCATTGTGCCATGAATCAATTTCAGCTTCACGCACTCTAAATCTAGTCATGTCTGAAAAAGCCTCACATATGACTGCATGAAGCTTTGGGGGAACATCTAAGCACAAGCCATATCAACTATATTAAGATACAATTTCATACACAGGAGGTAGCAAAATGTGAAAAATTTGGCAGTATCAAAGACTGATGAGGACTATGTTAGCTAACCATTTACTTGCCTCAGGTGGGAATATAAATTGGAACAAATATTTGAAAAACAATTTGGCATTTATCTAGCAAACATGACAATGTGCATCCTTCACTTCACTCACAATTCCTTGATATGTATGTATGTATGTATGTATTCCATTTTGATATAAACATACATTTGAAAAAGAATAAAGAACGATATGGGAGTACAAAAATTCACATAAGACATTGCAAAGGAAATTGAATAGTTTTTTAAAAATCTATATGTTGGGTACAAATTTATTTTTTACAAAACAATTCGAGACCATTTTTTCATTACCCTAAAAACATAGAAAGAGAGAAAGGGGGATAAAGAGTGGGGAGAGAGTGCCTTATTTACCATATTCAAAGTATTTCATTATGACCTTCTAAAAAAGAAAAATTTAAATTGATGGTGCAAGAAAGATCATGTTCAACCATCCACAGAGCTCTGTGGCAGTGTTAAAGAAGTGGAAACCTGGAGAGAAATCGTGAGTAGTGGGGAGTAGACTGATATGGGTTTGAAAAGTCACTGGGGGCCCAGATTATGCAAAGCAAGGCAGGCCATAAATATTTTAGATTTATTTTGAATTTAACAAAATAAAATTAGTAAGTAAACTTAAAATGAGAAGTTGTGGTGGAAGGAGATGGGGTAGACATGGAAAGAAAAAACTGGATTCAAGGTGTATTTTAGAAGTAAAATGTGGATGACTACCTAATCTATTTGATATGAAAGGTGGTGAGGAAAAGAAACAAAGCAAATAACAACAGAAATAACAATACTTAAAAAAAGCCAAAAATGATTTCTATATACAATATTTGGAAATTAAACCATAGGACCAGTAGCTTTCAAAGGGAAAAAGTCTGGAAGAAATAGTTTCTTTTTAGCAAGAATCTCCAAAAGTCAGAATTAAGTAAATTGAACTCTTAATATGTAGCCACCAAATAAGAGCTATCAAATAGGCACTTGGTTGCATTTGCCTGAGCAGAGAGAGCTAAGTTAGAAATTTAAATCCGAGGTTAATCACATTCTCTGACACATGGAAAGCCACAGGAATGAATGTTATTACAAAGTTAAAGGGTGGAACAAGGAACCTGCTATAGTTTGGATCTGGAGTGTTCCCCAAAGATCCACATGTTAATGTCTTGATTGCCAACCTGAGCCACTACTGGGAGGTGGAGGAACTGTAAGGGAGAAGGGGTAGTAAGCAGAAGTTAGGCCACTGGGAGCTGCTATTGAGGAAGGTATTGATAACCCAGCTCTTCCCTTCCTTTGCTCCCCCTCTGCCATAGGGTGAGCAGCTTTGCTTCACACTGCACTCCTGCCATGATGCTGCCATGGACTCAAAGCAACAGGGCACAGTGACCATTGACTGAAACCTCTGGAACTATAAGCCAAACTAAACCTTTCCCCCTTTTAAATTATTTGTGCAAGGTATTTTGTCATAATGGAGAGCTGACTAACAGTCCTTACAGGAATAAGTTCTGTGGCCCTCAAATCCTTACATGCCTTGGTGAGCAACTTGAAAAGCAGCAGCAGTCATGCAGGCTACAGGAGTGCCAAGAAAGGCTGGTGTCATTCAAACCAAGGGAGGACAGGGCATTAGGTGAGGAATGGCTGGTTGTATTGCAAGTTAAGCATGAAACATCTCTTCTTGTTAGTTGACAGGTGGTGAAGGTTGTTTATCTCATTTCAGCAAACCCATCGAAGGAATGACTCATTCACATGTTCCAAAGAAAAAGGAAAAATTCAAATAAGATTGGTACCTTATTACTACTTGACACAGGGATTTTTGATCCTGGAACTTCATTAAAATCACCTGGTGCTTGGGCCTCATCTCTTGGGCTTGAGTAGGACCCTGGAATGCTAATTTTCTATACAGATAATTTGCCAATTAATCTATATATATTAATTCATAAAACTGTAAGGTGGTTTTAATAAGTACCAAGGCTTGAGATGGATCACAAAAGATATGCCTGTTATAATCTCTGTTTTTATGGAATAACTTGTCTATGTACGTGGAATTCCTCTTTGATTTATCCAGGCAAATTAGAGAAATCTAATAATATGCATGCATATAACCCCAAACAACTTAAAATAATATTAGTCAAGTCATGATTCCCTTAGCTAATAGTAAATAATAAACAGTAAACTGGTGACAGCATTGAGCCCTTACTTTTCTATTCTATGGCCCAGTTATAGGATTGCATCTGGATGACTTTGCTTCTAATTGGGACAATCTTTGGGTGTTCATTTGTTTATCTTCCTATTTATTCCATATATGCACAAGTCATCATGCTAATTACACTATGATTTCCCTAAACAAAAGTCAACTTTAATCTTTTTTTTTTTTTTTTTTTTGGAGACATGGTTTCACTATGCAGTTCAGGCTAGACTTGAACTCACTTTGTAGCCCAGGCGGGCCTCGGACTCACAGCGGTTCTCCTGCCTCAGCTCCCAAGTGCTGGAATTACAGGTGTTCACCACTATGCCTGGTCTAACCTTTTTTCAAGGGCCCACATAGCCTAATTTGATGTTGAAACTCAGATGAAGTTGATAAATATTTGACTGATTGACTTACTGACATTTTCATGAGACTATTTCAGCTTTTTAATGAGACTTACTGAGTAGTAAAGAAATACCTTTTATTATCCCAGCACTCAGGAGGCTGAGGCAGGAGGATCGTTGCGAGTTCAAGACCAGCCTGGGCTACAAAGTGAGCTCAAGGCGAGCCTGAACTGCATAGTTAGACCCTGTCTCAAAAAACCACAAAAAAGAAAGAAAGAAAGAAAGAAAGAAAGAAAGAAAGAAAGAAAGAAAAGTAATACCCTTTATGACCATGTTTAAAAAAGTAGTAAAGAAATACCCTTTATGACCAAGTTAAAAAGAAAAACCCTTTATGACTAGTTGCCAATTTTCATCTTCTATTCTTTCTGAGACTTTTTATAGATTTATTTTGCTTTCTCACCTCCTCCCTATTTCTAAAATACAATAATATCACAACAGTAACAGAAGCAAAAGTGAAAGCATATCCTCTTGCTTCAGCTTTGGAATAAGCCAGAACAGATGGCAAAACTTTTTAAACCAGATGATACTTGAGAGAGCAACAAATGGAGCTCTATTATTGCGGTCACTTGATACTTGTGAAAGCAGAGCTACACTAGACGGTTAACATACAAGGAAAAGGTGCTGGTGAGTCCTTAGGAAGGGGGAAGGGATACTGAACGAAGGACAATTGAAGAAATGGCTCAAGGACACAAGAATGCTTTTAGAAGCATCAAAGAGTCATCAAATCATCTGTGCCCATGGGGGAAGAGGACACCTTTTGTTTCCGAGCTAGACAAAAAATGACTGTGGTAAAAAGGAAGACAGAAGAGAGATTCCTGCATTGCCCATTCTGACAGATTCACCACAAAGAACTACTTTTCTGGTATTCTATCATGAGAAATGAGGTTTTTAAGAGGAACAGCTGTGACCAACTTGTCCATCACTACTTTCTTTGCTTTTTACTTATTCTGTTTTATGTTTCTCTAACTCCAGCCAAATTAGTGCAGTGTGAAAACCTTGTCTCATGACCTGAAACCTCCAGAAATCTGCTGAGGATGCACTTTCCAATTTGAGCTGAGCCAAGAATCTTTCTGGGTTTCAGCAGGAACTTTCCTGATCTTTGCTACCCAAATCATTTATTTATTTGATTTGATCTTTTAGATTTATTAATAATGTTGCTACTGGCCTTAGGGCTTCTTGGCAGGGATACAAAATGTTGAGGCAATAATTTAATTAAATCCAGCATAAAAATAGTGCAAGAATTAGATAAAAGCGAAAACATTCTCTGAGAAAATGCCTACCATGAGAAAATGTTGTCTTGTATTTGTGTTCAACCATAGGAATCCATGTTCAAATTATTTCACTAATATCACCCGAACTTGCTTTGATTTAAGCTTTTGGAAAAGCAGAAAATGTGTTTCATTAGAGTCTGATAAATCAGATCTACTGTGAACAGTAACACCAGAAGCAAGGTGAAAGTATCGAGTATCATCCTGTGGTGGTCAGTAAGGCATAAAGACTAAACTTAGATAGCATTTCATCACACACACACACACACACACACACACACACACACGACTCTAACCCTGGTGGCTGTAGTTAGGTGATATTTTTGTCTCTAGTTTTCCTGAATCGAAAGTTGAAGCATGGGGAGCAGAGGGTTCATTTCTTACCAAGGAGTGCATGTGCGCTCTCTTTGCGTCCTCACTCTAATTTCTCTCCTCTTCCACATACCAACTTCTCTTTTGCCTTTTTATTCTCAGACCTACCCCGTGATCTCCCCGCACAGGGCTGAAGGGCAAGATAGGACAGGGTCTCCAACTCTTTTGTAAACCTGCTTTAAGCCTTAGCTAATGAATCGTTAGGGCAAAATGACTCCGGCAGAATGGTGGGTGGAACAAATTAGTAAAGAACGAATTCATCCCTTCAACAATCTCGAGAGCTTCTTGTGTTCCAGCCCATGCTTTAAGCACTTGGCATATCAAATGGACATGGCTTTTCCTGTAAAAATGTCACAGGAATGAATTTTCTTCTCTAGAGAACAAAAGACTTGTTAAATTATCTCTGGTGCCTATGGAATCATTTTGATTCACATAAGGAATGGACCAAAGATTAAAATGAGGCCAAGGAGAAAGACCAGCTCTGCTAGGCAGTGTGCCGGCCTGCGGAGAGCCAGGCTTGCTTCCACGTCACTGCAGGACGGACACTGGGGCTCCGCTTCCTCCCCTTCCCAGACCTGCGCCTGCCCTCCGTGTTGAAGGTGATACGACCTTCGGAAACCTTCTCCTTAATCTGTTCTTTTTTTTTTTTTTTTTTTTTTTTTTTTTAATGGAGATAAATTTAGGGCATTAGCTACTTTAAAGCAAAGGGAAAAAAAAGTCCTTTCCTCCTCAGGGCTCCTGATTGACTTGTTGAGAGCTGAGAATTCATCCTGGGTTCGATATTTCTCCTTTTAGTGACTGAGGGAAGTCTCTGAGGACGATACTGTGTTCGCGGGGGTAATGCCTAAAATCAACACAGAATGCTGTCATCCTGTGCTGGTTATGATCAGCTCAAGTGATTTTGAAGAGGAAGGGAACAGGGAAGCTTCAAAACAACTCACCTCTTTGTGTGCTTAGTGATTCTCAAGTAATCAAGGCTCTGTCCTCACACCCGGGTGATCATGTTGGCCCTGCCCTTCCACTAGCTGTGAAGTCGGGCAAAGAGCCAGCCAGCAGCTGGGCTGCTGAGATAGTCACGCAGCGTGCTCCCTGCAATGTTCAGAGCTAACCAAGCGGCCGCGAATACAAGAGTCTCTCTGCAAGGCTGATGTCAGCAGTCAAGGCCCACACACTGCTCCACAACTTATGGGAGGTCTAGGAAACAGCCCAGGCCTGCCTGTCTCTGTGCCAGGTGACGTCTCCTCGCAGGCAGATGGGTCATGTGAGGAAAGAAATAGGGCTCTAATTTCAGGAAAAGAGAGCATCGCCTGCCTGTGCAGATGCTTGCCTGGTATGATTCTGGACGTTGAGAGTGCACACATGAAAACAAAAAGACTAATTTGTTCACCGAGGTGCAACAGAGTGATACGTGGTTAGGAAACAATGAACACGGGAGGATTGACAATGCCCTGCCCTAAATATGGATGGAAGATTCAGTGACTATTACTTCTTGGTGTTGTAAGCAGACCATGGAGCGCAATGTTTTGCTATCCACACACCTGTTCTTAGCTTCAGGTCTCTCTGATGGTTGTGTTACAAATCACAAACAGGTTCGGGTTCTCATGTGTTTTAGACTCATTGCTGACCGTCACTTCATTTGTACTGATACACAATGGCTTTCTTAATAATTTTTGCCATACACTTAGATTTTTCCTAATTTTTAACTGCTATAAACTGCAATGTAATCAATAACTGAAGACATTTTATTCTGTTTTTGTTGAATTATTTAAGATTAATATGAGTATAAATGCATAAATTTTGAAAAATTATCAAAGTTCTTAGTAAGATTCGTCATTCTATAAAAATTACATCAATTTATAATTTCATAAACAATGAATGAAAGGATACTCTTACAATGACCTGGTAATCACTGAATACTAAACTCACATCATTGTTTATAATGATTTTCATTGAGATTCAGAGTTTAGCACAAAATTGAAAGTCATGAAGAATAAAACAATACTCCTGATGAGAAAAGGAAATTCTGTAATACAATGATGTTACACAAAAGACAGAATGTTATCCAGTGCGGTTCAGAACTATTGTAAAATGTAAATTAAAATGAGATATTACTCTTTACTAGAGAAATATGTATATTGTCTGTGAACCATCAATTTCTTTCATAGGCAAGAATACCAAAGAAATTATCTCATAGATCCACATGGGGACACGTATATGGATGCTTGTCATAGTGTGTTTATGGTGGCAGAAGTTGGAAATGATTTAAAAGTATATAAAAAATATGGTGTTCTTTAGGATTTTCCATCCTTCTTGTTTTTACTACCCATTTTTCTGTGTGGAAAAGTTGAGCCCACTCCTGGAAGCCTATTCAATAGCTGTCTGCTGTGTTAAGTCCTTCTGGTCCTCCCAAAGAGAGTTTTTATTGCTTTGTACAGTACTAGTTTATTACCCAGTGAGGGAGAATATACAGTGCATTTTTAAGTTGCTAGTGTGAATGAATGTTTCTGCTATGCAACTTTTCCTTGATGCAGTCATTTTGTTTTCATTCACACCATCGTTTTCTCAATAAATTATAACATAGTTCACCTTTTTATAAGATATGGAATACTAAATATGACCACTTAAAAAGACATTACAAGCTGGGCATGGCAGTGCACACCATAATCCTAGTTCTCTGAGAGGTTGAGGCAGGAGGATACCAAGTTTGGGACCAATCTGGGCAACTTAGTGACTTAATAAGACCCTGTATCAAAATAAAAAGCAGCAGGGAAGAGGAGCTGAGAATATAGCTCAGTATGAAGCCCTGGGTTCAATACTACCTAGTACTGGAAAAAAAAAATAGAAGACATTACATAATATTTAATCTTTAGACAACTTAAAATACAACTACTGTAAAATCAAACCCATTCCCAATCATCCAAGGGAAGTAGCATGCTTCTGTATTACAGCCAGTTCCTAAAATATGTTTCAAAAATCTGTGTTGCAACAGAAACAATCTAAAATATCATTCTGAAACTAGAATTTCTGTGTTCTTTCTAATTTTGTGCTAGTTTTATAGGAAAGTAGATGACTTCATGTTACAGTTAATTTTATGTGTCAACTTAGCAGTCTGTGGGTCGCACAGATCAAACATTATTTTTTGTTCTGTCCCTAAGGGTGTTTCCAGATGCAATTATTATTTGAATACGGTGGTCTCAGGAACGTAGATTGCCCTTTCTAATGTAGATTGCCTCAAACAATCTATTGAGGGCCCGCATGCAGCAAAAGATAGAGAAGGAAAAATTCTACTTATTTTTGCTTCCTATGTGTCTGTTTGGGCTAGAACATCTCATTTCCTTTGGGTCTGTATTGAGATTTACACCACTGGCTTTCCTGGATCTTCGTGGGTCTTTAGACTGCAGATGGTGGAATGTCTCAGGTCCCATAATTGTGGGAGGCATTTTCTCATTTCTGCTGTTTCTAATTCTATTGGTTTCATTTATTTGGAGAATTTTGACTAATATACATTAATATGTTTCATTCCTTTAGATCTTAGCAAACTCACCCATCGTATGAATTGAAGGATATTTTTTCTAACCTGTCTGAGCTTTTGATAATTTGGAAAACAGCATTACATAAAACAAAAGGGACATACATTTTAAAGTATAAAATGAGAGTAAGATATTAAGGTATACTAAACCTAAAATATCATAAACTTTTTGTGCTGGGAGTCCCCATATACTGGTGAATGAAAAAGGAATTGTTTTCTGTCTCTATTTTAGCTCCCTACTTTTTCAAATCATTATATTTACACATACCCATCACCCTGAAAGTTACTGAAGGAAGCCTCAATAAATTAGTTCTGTCCATCAAGATCTATTCTGATTCAGGAAATGATATCTGAAAACAGAAAATATAAATTAAAATATACAGCTGGTCATAATGCTGAAAAAAAATATTGAGAATAATTGCTTAAACTAATCCTAGCCATTAAAAAATGTATAAAAGAAAGTACAATGTTCTTATTTTACCTCCCACTACTCAATATTTACAAAGTAAAACTACGTTTTTCTGATGAAAATTTTCAAGGCTTCTTAGGATTGCAGAGAAGTAAAGCTATGGAAAATAAAGCAGCATATTAGCCACTAAACTTTAGCAGGGTGAATAAAACTTTACTGTTCATTTTTTTCCTAATTAAACTTTATAGATTTCTTAGATGTTAATCAGCACACGAGGTGCCTGGGATTTTTATATCCTAAAGCAACAGCAAGTAGATTTTTAAATTATCCAATAGAATTTAGTAGATAAACTGTGGGCTGGAAATTGTTTCTCAATTATAAAGATTTCATGGAGAGGGAAAAAAAACTTGAATTAAATTACACTGGCATAAAAGTTGAAATCAACTAAAATTTTTCTTCTCTAATTTTCTTCTCACTTTGTTCATCTAGGAGATGCTTGATCTTTTAGATAATGGTTATGATAACCCTTCCCCCTTATCTAAAGCTTTACTTTCCACAGTTTCAGTTACCCATGGTCAATTGTTACCTAAAATATATTAATATTTGCCTTGACACTTTCAAAAGAGAAAGTATATTTTCACAACATTTATTATAGGAGACTGCTATGATTCCATTTTATTTTTAAAATTCAAGTTTATTTTATTAGTACATGCATGCAATTTATGTAGTTTATGTAATCATCTTGGGGAGTGGTTACCTATACACATTAAATTTAAAAATTTTTTTCCTAATCTTCCCCCCACCTCATCTGATTCCTCTATCACCTTTACATACTTGTTGATATTATTTGTCTTACTTTATGTTATTGCATATAAAGTATACATTGATTGGAGTTATTGGTATCTTGACTCCCATTTGTCTATCACTTCCTCCTCGTCTCTCATCCTTGTTCTCTTGGACCACTTTTTACTGGACAAGATATGTCCCTAAAATCTGCTCCCCTTTATTATTACCTACTGTTTTTAATTTCTTAACTTGCCTAGTGTACATATTAAACTTTTGCATATCAACTTTCTTACATGGGAGAAAAGCAATAGATATATACTACATATATGCACATAAATTTTTTTCTGTACTATCTATGATTTCAGGCATCCACTAAATGCCATAGAATATATTCCCCATGGGTAAGGAGATAGGGGACAACTGTATTCCATCATTATCAAGAAAATCTCAAATATACTACTGTTAGCATTCACTGATTTGGAGGATTTCTTACCGGCCTATTCATTCTTGGGCTCAGTGGACTATGTAGAAAAAAAAGGAAACACCAAATAAATACTCTTCTAGTAAATAATTCTATGTATAAATAGCTCATGGTTTCTACGAAGTTTTCATTCCCATCCTTAGCTAGTTCTTTAATCCTTCTTCAACATTTTGGAAATAGTAATCAAACTTTCCTGATTTAGCATGTAGAAATATAAATGAACGTCTTTTTTCAGCTGGACCCTGCTCTATAATATTGGTAGTAAAAATAGAATACATAATATTGATTCTTATCCTCATCAGTTCATGGATAGTTAATACTGATGTATCATAGAAGGGGTAAAGTTTTCTTGGGCCTTCACTCTTGATGAATGTACAACTGCAGAACACAAGACAAAATGCTGAAAACTTAGTCATTCGAGATTCAGATCCTTTGTTACAGTCTTGGTTGTTGTAAAGATGCACACTTTAATACACATTTCCTTTAGATATATATCCTGTAATAGTATTTATTCTTAGTTTTTTTTTTTTTAGCATGTTGGCTTTTTTATACTGTTTTCCCTAATAACTAAACTAATTTATATTCTGACTAGCAGTGTATGAGATTTCCCCCTTCTTTGTATCCTTGCTGTGTTTGTTATTTTTATTATCCTTTTCATAGCAGTTGTTCTAACTTGGATGAGATGGTATCTCAATGAGGTTTTGATTTGCATTTTTCTAAGGACCATTTTTTCGGACACTTGTTGGCCATTTATATACTTTCTTTTAGGAAATGTCTATTCAGATCATTGCTCATTTGTGAACTGGATTGTTTGTGTTTTTTGCTGTTGAGGTTCTTGAGTTCCTTATATAACTGGAAAAGTAAGCCTTCATCAAGTAGGTGGTTTGCAAATATTTTCTTCTGTTCTGCAGGTTGTTTCTTCACTTTGTTATTTCCACTGATGAACAGAAACTTCTTAATTTGGTATAATCCTATTTGACTATTTTTGTTTCACCAAGATAGCAAAGATGGTAGATGGGGAGAGATATGATGATAGGACCATTTCTTTGGAACTCTTGTAGAATCAATTAAGCAATAATGAAACAGTGAACTGACATGACAATGCAGGAGGGATAATGAAGGAGCAAATTCCCATGTTTACTGCAGCATTATCCACAACACCCAAGGTACAGAATCAATCAGTATGCTCATCAATGGACAAACACATAAGAAAAATGTAGCCTATGTGTATAATACTGCATTGTTCAGAAATAAAAAGTAATAGAGTCATGTTATTTGTGGCAATGTGGATGAAACTGGAGGATACCATGTTAAATAAAATAAACCGCACAGAAAGATAAATGGATAGATGTCACATGCTCTCATTCTTGAAAGCTGAAACAGTTGGTCTCATAAAAGGAGAATAAAACAGTGATCACTTGAAACTAGGAAGAGTAGTGGAGAGAAGGGATGGACAGGTTAGTTAACAGGTGCCAACATACAGTTAGGACAAATTAGTCTAATGGTCTGAAGCACAGTAGAGTAACTACACTCTGCTATACTAAATGACATCTCTCAACATAACTGTAATAGTCCAAAGTTTCCTTACGCATGAAAATGATAACTCTTGAAGAGATAAAAATGCTAATTACCTTGATTTTATCCATTCACATTCTATAAATACATTGAATTATACTGTATCACATGAATATGTACAGATACTAAATAGCAGTTAAAAACCTAAAGATTTAGACACAGAAATCATAAGAGACTATTATGAATATTTATGTGACTATAAGTTTTTATCTCATGGTGTCCTTTTCTGGTTTTGGTATCAGGAAAATTCTATCATTGTAAAATGGCTGAAATCAGTCCCTTCTCTTCCTATTGCTCGAAACACACTATGGTGTCAGCTCTTCTTTAAGTGTTGGTAGCAGTCAGCAGTGAAGCCACCATGTCCTGAGGTATTTCTTCATGAGAAGCATGTACCACCATGCCCAGTTCTTTATGGGATACACTGATTCAGTCTCTCTACTCTTTGTTGGTCTGTTCAGATTTTCTATTTTTTCTGGGTTCAGTCATGGTAGGTTATATGTATCTAATACTCTATTTTTTATAGATTATCTATCTGGGGGGCCTGTAATTGTTTACATTAATGACTTAAAATTCCAGCATCCTTTTCTGGTGTCAGTTGCAATGTCTCCTTTATCATTTTAGATTCTATTTGATACTTTTCTCCTTAGTCTAGCTTATTCTAAAGTTTTCACATTTTTATCATTTTAGAAAACCAACTCTTAACTGACCTTTTATGCTATTTTCTAAACTGCATTCCAATTATTTTGCTGTAAGCTTATTATGCTCTTCAATTTGATGACATTTAGTTTAGTTTTCCTGCTTTCTATTTATTTAGAGTGTAATAGGAAAGGAAGAAGTACAACTAATGCTGCTCGATGATGAAGAAATAACATGTTTAGAAACCACGAGCCAGGTGGGATGCATGCCTATAGTCTCAGCTAGTTAGGAAACTGAAGTAGGAGAATCATAAGTTCAAGGTCACACTAGGGAACTTAGCAAGATTATCTCAATATAAAATTTACCAAGGGCTGATGATGCATCTCACCGGTTGAACGCTCGCCAAAGATGTGTGAGGTTTTGTAAGAGAGAAAGATATCAGGAACCCAGCCGAGAGTCCCAATTGTCAGTATCAGGAATACGGCAAGAAAACTAAAAAACAGAGACAAGTATCATATTCCATCAATAGCAGGGACATCAATGTCTCTGGATTGGACCTCACCACTCCCAAAGCAGCCACTATCTATTAGCTGTATATAGTGATAGGTGGGGCTAGCAAAGGATTACAATTCATCTGAAGACTCCAACTCCAGAGGGCATAGATAATCTTATGTTTAGAAGTATCTTGACCTGGAGTATAATCTTGTGATAACTCAAGAAGGCGTAGATGATCCCATGCTTAGAAAAGTCAATGGGAAATCCTAGATGGGTGGTACCAACAATCCCAATCCTTCCTTTCATCCCACAGGGAAATACACAAAAATAGCCCCTGTGAATTTGTGGTCCCCAGCAGAAAAACAGGAAGAAAGAAAGGAAAAAGGGAAGTAGGTGAGAGAAAGGGGTGGGAGGGGGGATGAGGAAAGGCTGAAGATCCAACCAGAAAAAAAAATATTTTAGAGTCGTGCATGGTGGCTAAGGGCTATAATCCCAGCATTTGGGAAGCTGAGGCAGGAGGGTTGCTACAAGTTCTAGTCCAATCTGCACTTCATAGTGAGTTTGAGGTTAACTTGGAATGCATAGCAAGACTCTGTCTCAAAAAACAAAAAGAAAAAAAACAAAACAACAAAGTATAACCATATTTTCTTACAACTAATAAATGAAACCAGTAAAGTTGAGGGGTGCAAAATTAACATGCAAAATAAGTAGCATTTTTCCCTTTTAGGGGGGAAAAGGAAATCAAGAAAACCATATCATTTATAGTAGCTACATGAATAAAGCAAAATAATCAAAAATAAATATAACCAAGTAGGTGAAAAACTTGTGAATTGGAAAAAGTATAAAATGTTAATGAAAGAAATTGAAGAAAATATAAATAAATGGAAAAATGTCCTGAATTCATAGATTAGAAAATTTAACATTGTTAAAATACCCATACTAACCTAAAGTGATATAGAGTGAAAGTATGAAAATTCTAATTAAATTCTAATTAAAACAGCAAAGTACTTACATAAAAATTGATAGCATAACCATGGAACTGAAATCCCAGAAATGAACCCCCATACCTAAGGACAAATGATTTTCAAAGAAGGTGCCAAGAATGTACAATGAAAAAAGGATAGTTTTTTCAAAAAAATTGCATTGAAAAAACTGCTCATCTAAATGCAAAAAGAATGAACTGTACTATTAATCATACTGTATATAAAAATCTGTTCCAAATAGATCTAAACATTCTCACTGATCTCATTTGATATTTTACTAGAACTCTTAGCTGGTATAATAAGTCAAGAAGACATAAAAGCTATACAAAAATGATAAAAAATAAATTATATTTGTTCATAGACAAAAATTTCCAAGTACTTATCACAAAAATTTTGGCTTTATAATTTTAATATTCTGCTTTAATAATATCCATTATAATATAAAAATTTTATAGATGAAATTGAAATGTGTAAAACTTGTACATAGAAAATAAAAATGTATGACCATGAAGATTACAGGTGTAAATAAGTAGAAAACTACATCGTATACCTATATCAAAAACTTTAAAATTCCATTAGTAATTAAATAGAACAACAGAATTTAAAAAGAAAAAATTTAAAAAGAAATTATTCAATAAAATGATTCCAAACACTTAGAAAATGAATATTCCTAAATAATTGATAGCTAACTTAACATCTCTCTTAAGAGGTTATGATGTCCTAAATTGCAAATAAGGCTTAAATTTAAAATGGGGTCTGGTATTCATTTGCTGACTATGGGTAATGTATTGGGTGATATACTATGTCCCCCCAAGTCCTCATGTACTTTTCATGGGGCTGAACCTGGCATTTGTTATTGATTTGTTGTCTGGCGCAGGGATTGGCAATGTGACTGCTGCACCCATCCAGGGGTGGAGCCAACATACAGTGTAAATGAGGCGAGTTCTCTTCTTGCTTGTTTCTGCGTTTCCACCCTCTCTGGCGTGCGCCCTCTCTCTCTCTTGCCAGTGCTTTGCTGCTTGTGGCCGCCGTGAATGGGGCCCTGCCATGCCATGCTGCCTTGGAGCCAACTAAGTATGGACTGAAACTCCTGAGAAACTGTAAGAAATAAACCTTTCCTTCCCTAATTTTGAGCATCAGGTATTTTGTCTCAGCAATGAGTAAAAAGTGACTGAGATAGGTAACAAACATATTCTGTTCCTGGAAGGCCACAAAATGAACTTTTATGGCCCTTGCTGGGGCATGCTTCTTTTTCAACCAACAAAATAAATGGCCTCCAGAAATTTTCAGCTTGCCGTGAGCACCTAGCTAGAGCTGTCACTTGTAATAAACCAGTCAGGACTGAGTACTTACCAAACCCCTTATTTACTTAGTGGGTTTAAGTGGAAACTTGGATGAGAGCTTTCTTTACAAAAGTCAGTTCCTTTCTACCCTTTTTTTGAAACTTTATTGCCTATGTATTAGTCAATGTCTCATGCCTGGGCAAAATACCACACACTCACACCTTACAGGAAAAGAGATCACAGTTTCAGAAGATTCTGTCCATGAGTGGCTCCAAAGCACAAGCACCTTGGCAGATGAGCATGGTTGAGAAAAACTGCTCACCTCACATCAGCCATGCAGCAGAGAAGAGAGCGACCGAGCACAAGAGTGTACCCTTCCAGGGCACCCCCACAGTGACACTCCCCTCCAGCCTGGTCCCAACTCCCAATGACACATTCAGCTACTGAACTCACCCACAGATGAATCTGCCCATGAGCCATGAGTATAGCGCCCACATGACCCAAGGACCCTCTAAGCCTGTAAAACTTTGGGGGAACATTCTTGATCTAAATCACAACAACACGCTTTTCTGTTACCAAAGGTTGTATCTCTTTAATTTGGAATCAGGTCTTTTTTTTCTTTTTAAATAAAGCTTCTTTTTTTTTCTTCTTCTTCTATGGTGAATTTTTGTTACAAGGACAACAGAACTATAGATGCCACAGAGATATTTTTAATAATACAATATTAAAAGCATGAGTAAATTTATGCTGATAACATTCAAAATGTAGATAAGGATAGAATGAAACTGCAAAAATTCTATAAGAGAAGTTATAAGATAATTCAGGCCAAGCATTAAAAGCATAGTAAAAAATTATGAAATCAATAGATAAGAATGTATAAACATAGTACAAAAGAATTTTTGATTTTCTGAGTGTGTAGAAATATTATTTAACAAAACTTCTTCCCTGATTAAAAAGATTGTTATCTTGATAAAAGATAATTACAAAACATCTACATAAATATCATATTCATGGTAATCAATTTAAAAATAAAAAAATTGATAATATTAGGTATAATAAAAGTGCTTATTCTCATCAGGTCTGACACTGAATTAAAATTTGTCATCAGATAAAGACAAAAAATCAATAAAATAAAAAATAATATGTAAGAACTAGAAACAAGCTGATTTTGTAATTGTCCACATAGAAATCTCGAAAACATGAGAGTTGTTGTAACAAAAAGTATAGTAAAATTGCTATACATGAGATGCATAATAAAAAATGAATTGAATTTTTGGTTTACTATTAGGAAAACATTAGAAATATAATTTCATAATGATATTATTAATATAACATAGATTTTGCGCCTAAAAAGAACTATTACAAAAGACATAATCTTCATGTACAAAATAAAAAAATTTGATAAAAAAATTAAGATAAAAAAGACTTTAAAATGTTGACACATAAACTGCTTAAAGAAAAGAAAACTGAAGTTCAAACATTAAAACAATTTTGATCAAAATCATATAGATTTTGAGAAAAATTCTAATACATATAAAATACATTTTATTATTTTAAGATACTAAATGATTACATAATAGGAAACTATTATGTAAAATGGTATTTTAAAGAAAAAATGTTTTTAAAACTTAACCCTAGAGTCAAGACATGACTGAATAAAAAGAACAAGATGAACTGACCTCCTAAGTCTTCTTTTCTGGTATAATAAACACACAGACAAAATAGTAAGCAGCAAAATGACTAGGGTACAGAGACACACGAACAACCCAGTAAGTCAGGGTAGAGAACCTAGAACCAAGTCATGAATCCAAGAAGTTTCTAAAACTTAGAAGCAATGCAAATTGACTTAGACTAGCCCTTTTTGCAATATGGCCAGCTATTTTTATAACCAAAAAGACAACAAATGACATTCAGAAGTCACCAGATTGCATCCTCTAGCCTTTGCCTAAATAGGGCACAGTCTTTGACCTGGGACTGGTTGAAGAGTCAGCTGTTGTGATTGGTTGATGCTCAGTTGCTTAGCTACAATTCTGGTTACAAAGCGAATTGTACAAGAGATGAATCAAATTCAATGGTTAGTATCAAGGTTGACCTTATGGAGAAATTTGATTTGGTTTTCATCCAGTTCAGTTTGGGACCAGAATCGTAGAGAGAGTTCATAAAACAAGGTACTACTGAGGCTACAACCTGACTGCACACCAAGCTAGTCTGTAGTTTGCTACATATGTATAGAGGCACCTATGAGCCAGCTCATTGTTCAAGTATGGAGACTTGTTTATGCCAATTTATTCCAACTCAAGAAGATATATGCTAAGATTTGACACATAAAAAAGTCAGATTCACCTTTCAGATGAGAGCAGCATTCAATAAATGAGGTTGAAATAATTGGGTTCCTTCATCATACCATATCCGAAAGTTAATTTTAGATGAACGATAAATATGAAAGACAAAATGAAAACCTTTTAAAAAATATTAGAAAGTTGCTTTTATGATCTCTAATAGGAAGTTTAACAGGAGTTAGAGGTCCTTATGTCCAAAAGAAAAGACTGATAAATGAAATTAAATTCAGATTTAGAACTTCTATTTAGTAAATAACTTCTGTTTTTCAGAAAAAGGATAACACAAGCCTCTAGAGGGCAATATTTCCTACATATAACGTCATTGCCAACTACACCAGCAAGCACTTACCCAGTGCCTGTCTTTCTGGTTTTATGCTGTTTCAAGGCTTAATCTCCACAGATACTCTAGCATACTGTTACTATCCCCAAATTAAAATGAAGAAACTGAATGCTTGCTGTGTTGGTTACTTTTCTCTCATTGCTGGGACAAAATATCTGACACCCAAAATGGAGGAAGGGGAGGTTTATTTATCTCACAGTTTGTAGAAGTTTCAGTACATAATCAGTTGGCTCCAAGGCAGAGTGGCACATGGCAGAGGAGCAACAGTTCACAGAGGCAGCAACAGCAACACAGAGCAAAAGCAACAAGAGTAAAAGGGAGGAGCAGGAAAGAAGACTCTTTCTTCCCTCATCTAGTATGCAGGCCACACACCCTAGTGAGGGTGTAGTACTCACACCCATAATTCCAGCATTGGACTATGAATCAATGACAACTTTAGAAGCCTGCCCCCCATGATTGCATGAGACATTGGGAGACATCCAGACACAAACTGTAACACCTGGGAAGTTAAATAATGTGCTCACAGTCAAACCAATGATGAATCTAGAGCCCAAATATATGTTGTCTTCCTCGAAAATATACTTTCTCTTATGCAAAATCAGACTTCAAACCAGAAGTAAGAATGATACTAAGGAATATATTGTTGAGGAAGACATATGATCCTGGCTAAAAAACAAAGAAAAGAAAAGGAAAGAAAAGAAAAGAAAAGAAAAACAATTAATTAATTACACACACCTAAGGAAACTCTGAGGTCAAAAAACACAAATTCTTGCACATTTAGAAGTGAATGATAATAAAACTATTGCATACTAAACCTTGAGTGGCATGACTAAAGTGATACTCAGAAATTTACAGCCTCAAATTCTTGTTTGGGACTAGGGTGTATCTCAGTGGGAAAGCATTTGCCCCATGTGTGTGAAGCCATTGTTTTTGAACCCCATCCCCTCAATCCTGTTAGATCTAACTGAATTTACTAAAAATACATGGATTTGACACAAAGTCCTACAACTACCAAAAATAACAAAAAAAAAATAGGTAAACCATGTACATGAATATCTCACAAGGATCTTCAGTGGCTAATAAGTATGAAAAATTGTTCAAGTTCATTAATAGAAAAACAAATCAAAATCTTCAATCATGTACCATCTACAATAGACATTTAGTAGAAGTGAAAATGTTTATCTAAACCAAGTTAGGCTGTGGATTGACAGAAATTCTTGTATCTACCTTCTGAAAACATGAAGTGCTACAATCACAAAAACATAAATTTATTACAAATCTGGTACAATGTTCAGCCAATCTACTTCTAGTCAAAATTGGAAGACAGAATTCCACACATGCACTAGAAGAATAGATAAGAGTATTTTTGGAAATAAGATTTAAAATAAAAAGAATGGAAAATATTCCTCTTGAAATGCCCATACAATGTGTAGCTTACATGATAATAAAAAGTAATGTGCCCGAACTCACACTTTGACACTGAACATTCTTATAAACAGTACTGCATGATACATAGAGAATGTTTCCATTTATACAATATTTCAAAAGTGCAAACTACTTTTTATAGAGACATTCATTAGCATTTGGTACAGCCACAAAGTATCAGAATAGTGGTTTCTTCCAGGTAGAGAAGTGAAATGGAGCTGCCCTGGATGGCAGGCATAAGGATGTTTGCTTTGTTATGATTTTACACAGTATATATTCATTCGTAATCAGATCTACTCCACAAACATCTCAGGGAATAGTTTTTCATGGAGAATGTACTTTGGTTTTTAATAACTATACTTCACAGGACATACATATCCTTAAAAGAATATTTTCAACTGGTCTTTTTATAGAAAAGATTTATAAATATGTGGCTAAAACTCAAATACATTTTTAGAAAACTAGTTGTAAGAAAAATCTTGAGTTTTGTAATGGCTGATTGATTGTGTCTATTTGAGAAAACCCTAAACTCCTGGTTTCTTGTGCAGACTCTTCAGCTTCTGCTTTGAACCCTTCAGCCTCCCAGCACAGACTTTTCACCCTCCTGACACAGATTGGCAGAGACACTGCAGTGAATTCCAAACCTTGGACTAAAACCTTCAATCTCCAGTATGCAGACACCTTTTTCGCACTTCCTCATCCAACTCTGTGGGTGACCATCATAAACCAATCTTATAATTTCTTATACTTTTGTATATCTTGCATTATATCCATTTCTCTAGTAAAACACAGATGATATGTTTTATTCCACATACAAAGCCCACAATATTAAAATCATGTAAATCTTTTGAAAAAATACTGTTTGAAACTATATTCATTGTAGATTAGGAAATGGTAGTGAAAATATGTCAAATCCTAAGATATTATGTTTATATAGTACACAGGTTTCCTAGGCATATGTATGTAATAGCAGAGAGGGTGTATTTTATGGAATTGGATAAAGGTTTGCAGCTAACATATAATACTTTATAAATTCTCGCATTTAAAATAATGGGAAATAGATTCTGATAAACTTTCTTACCAATGCATCTAATTTTCTGAAATGGATTTTGGACACTGAACTGAGATGTGCTACAGTATGTAACTCCTTACTAGATTCACAAATGTGTTCTGCTGATGGCTCCGATGACACCAATGACCCTGCTTCATTCCTTCATACACCTATGGATTTGTGCCTGACCATTTCTTGCCTGAACCCCCTCCCTCTCTCTGTCTGTCTCTCTGGAATTACTTTCCCATTCAAAACTCAGCTCGGATATCGTTTCTGCAGGTAAGCTGCTCTGGCTTCTCCATATCCTATGATCCAATGCCAGGTGTTGAATCATAAATCCTAGATATATGATATATGATATATGATAGACATATGATATTGGATATTCAACTTGCCTGTTTATGTTTCTGTTCTCACACTAGTCCAGGGTTTCTTGACTGAAAGAATTCTCCTTTATGAAGTTATGATACTTAGTATGTTTTGGTATAGGTGCTGCTGAAGTGAGCATGATACTTACTAGATTTTATATAAATATTTTCCAGGGAAATAAATTAATTCATAAATGTACAAAAGCATAGATCTCTGTTGACTGAAGTTTAAAAAAACATTCAAACAAAATGGATCTCAGTGGTATAAATGTTATAAGGAAAGAGCACAAGTGCAGGTCAGAAGCAGGAAAAATGTGATGTGGTTTGGGAGAACAGAAAGTGGAATTTCACAGGGGAAAACAGAGAGAACCTGTGATGTGTTAGCGACTGAAAATTGAAAAGTCCATCTTTATTCTGTTATATTCTGAGATCCAAAGTTAGATAAATCTTTCATATTCAGCTTCTCTACTTCATTGAGTGCACTGATGACTACATACACATACACAAACACATACACATAATGAAGAGATCTACATACTGTCATACTGTACTTTGGGATGCTCTGGTTCCATAGCACAGACCCACCAGTTCCTTAGAATTAAGCACTTCGCTTTCCTTCTCCCAGCAAGAGATGGTTAACACGTAATGTTCTATTTTAAAACTCACTTTCTTTATCCTGTGATAACTGAGTCATTAAACAGATTCATTAAACAAACATTAAATACATTCCTTCCTTACCATACTTTCTGATAATTTTCCTAAAGAGAACTCATTCTGGATTACAAAATCATGTGACCACAGAGCTATCTCAAACTACTTTCCATGCTAATGGAGGTGTTTTATTCTTGCCATCCAATAGAGTAGCCACTACCAGCATATGGCTATGCAACACAACAAATGTGTCTGTACTGCTGAGGAAGTGAATTTTTCTTATTTTATGTAAGTTTAAATACACATATGTGATTAGTAACCACTTTAGTAAGTAGCATAGGAATGAAATATTTGTGAACAACTTAAAACTATAACCCCTGTCCCTACATCACCACCTCCACTTACTGAGGAAGCAACCAGACATAAAACTTGTATTGAAGACATTAAAATTGCTGATATAAAATCTGAATTGCTAACTTGCTAGCAAATCTCCAATGGCACTCTTTAATAGGAATTAAAGGACAGCTAGGGTGTGAAGATTTTACTCATTCCTCACTGTTACACATGAGTGGCCAACAAAATCTATGTATAATCAGTCTATCAAGAAAAGTTATAATTAGAATCTTATTTATTTGCTTCTTGTGGAACTCTGAGTCCCTTTTACCATATTAACACAATCAGTGGAAAAAGGCGATGGAAAATTGAGTTTGGCATGCACATTATTTCTTTGTACACAAGAGATTTTCGACATAAGTTAAAGTAGCATTCTGCATTAGTGTTAAGGATGCTTCTAGTGATCAGTCTGTCCTAAATAATGCATGAACCTACACATGCATAGACATTTTATGTCAGCTCCTACAGAAAGAGCGTTCCTAACTACCCTAGGTGACTCCTTCCAGCCCTCTGGAGGTCCACTTAAACAGGTTGTTCAGTATGCTCAGAAGGAATCTAATCTAAAGGAGAGGGAGCATCTCCTGGTATTTCATGCATGGCATGGCTTCAGTTTTTGGGAATGAGGTTGTAATGCAAATAGCTAGGGTGGGATCTATAAATTTGCATTGTAATAAATGCTCTGATAGGTAGTGATGCAGGTATCCTCCCACCTACTGTGTTCCAGAAACATGGAGTTGTGCTGTAGAATTCATTAAACAACCAGAGTACAGACCAAAAACATACAGCATAGCTGTGCACATTGATAAGACGGTACAGCTTTCAAGGATAGAGCATTCCAAACTTTTCTTCAAATTATACTTATAGAGATGCCTTTTGTATATTTAAGGATGGCAGTTGTAGGCACAGCAACATATAGTCTATAGCTGGGGCTGGGGCTTAGGTTTATCCCTAGTACCACGAGAGAGAGGGAGAGAGAGAGAGAGAGAGAGAAAGAGAGAGAGAGAGAGAGAGAGAGAGAGAGAGAGAGAGAAAGAGAAATAATAATATAAACTCCAGAAGAAGGCATTCAGAAATAGAAAACTTACAGAAAACTGAAATGGCCCACAGAATTAAAGCAGCTTTGGCAAGTGAATAACTGTCATAGAACAAGAAGTCATTTTCCTTCAGGAAGGGGCCCAGATCACATTGTGGTTAACAGATGGTAATCTGTATATTCCATGTCATTTCTCCTCTTAATAAGCTAGAGAGGAAGCAAGCACTGTCCTGAATCAAAATGACTTGTCTGTCTGTGGCTGGGAACTTGTGCCTTGTTTCAAAAGCACTGCTTTCTGAGCTGAGCTGAGGTAAGCAGCCCAGAATAAAGTGGTTTCCAGCTGTTTGTGTTCTTTTTCATCATGGTAAGGCCTTATTAGGTATGGATTTCTTGGTGGCACATTTTGAGGAACATCACTGGGAATCTTTCCAAGTAAAGTCATTTCAAAAGTAGCCTGCCTTCCTGTCATGCAGACAGTAATAGCAGTGACTCTTACAAAGACTATTTCACACCTTTAAGCATAAAAATAAAAAGCTGTTCTGCCATGCTGAAATCTCAGAGAAAAGCTTGCTGTGACTCTGCGTATGCTGTGGTAGCTTCCTCAATGGGAGAATAATTACATTTCCACGAATACTAAAATGATGCTTGGACTTAAGTTTGCAAAGGGAGATATACTAAAAATGCCATATGTCGAACTCTTGGAAGTGCCCATCATCTTCAGTGAATGGAATCCTGTTTCTCCAACTGGATAGGAACAGGTCAACTCCCCCTTCTCCTGGGACCCTTGCTTCTTACCTCCCTCGCCTTCTTTGGAAAACAGCCATCAGAACAAAAGGAAAAGTATTTGCATTTATATTCCATATCAAACATAATGTCTTCAAAAACTATTTGAAACAATTCCTAGCATCCCCACTTTACCGAGTAGCAAACTGAGCTTTACAGTAGTTAACTAACTTGCTCATAATAAAGCAATTAGTAAATGGCACAGCTCATTCAGACCAGGTATCCAAGACTGCAAATTTCCCATGCTGTTATTCCTTGATCTGCATATTCTTATTTAAAAATTTAACCTATGCCCATTTTTTAAAAAAAATCATTTTAAAACACATTTTCTTCTTTCTTATGCCTACCTAGAATCTTGTGGTAACCCTTTTGCTGGCCTTTCTACTGAGAATGTTCTTCTATTAAAATTAACCTGCTAGTGGCTTCCTTCTAAAACACTAACCTGCCATTTCCCATCTGGAAATGTTATGCCATGTTCCATTTTCATGAGCCGTATCTGAAAGCTCCTTTTCCTGCATAACCTCACTGGCAAGTATATTGGAATTTTGCCAATATAATAGTTCAGAAATGAGAAACTAACAGTTGTAATACATTCATCAGGTATTTTATGAATGATTATCTATTTATGTATTTATTTAATATTTACCATGTTCTAAGTGCTGTTTTAAAGTATATGTGGTATCATCTTGTTTTACAGAGGTGGTTATTAAACAAAGAAATAGAACTAGCAGTCCCGAAAAAAAAAAAAAGAAGAAGAATGGTAACACAATCACAACTGCGTAATAGTATTCCTGAAATCTAGCATTTTTTCAAAAGTATAGACAGCCAAGCTTAATAAAGATCTAGATGACAGGCACTAGAATAACAGAAAGCCCTTTTAAACATAACCAAGTAATGCCAAATTTGAGCTGAATGTACTTTAAGCAAGAGTCACATATGTATAGCCACAGTACTTTATTTTTTCCTCTTGTTTGATTACATGAACTACTCATTTTGATTCTGAGCAAATAGTACAACAACCTGGCTCACAGATTTTCTTCTGCTGCTTTGACAGTCATATTCAGGTAGGTACTGCAGGAAACTCATTAAGAATATTGCGTATTGGCATTATTACACTAGAAAGAGTTGTCCGCAGCTGCTGTGAAATCCCCAGACTGATTTTCATGCAGGATAATCCTTTAGCAAGTAAAATAAAAATGCTCAAAACACTGAGATGAAGTAGTTGTTTATAAGGAAATACTGATGGTCTTACTCTGCAGCCATGCATGCTACATAAAAAAAACTTTCCATGATTTCTTAATCTTTCTTGATTGACTTTAGCCTCTCAGTCTATGTGGCAATTGTCTTCTTCAACTTTTAAAGTGTTGTTTAAAACACTTCATTTATCAAAAAAGTTTTTTCTTATTCTGTTGGGTAAGGCTCAAAACAGAGATTTCAATGAGATCAATGCACACATGATTCAGTACATTTTACCCCAGAATTTTATAAAATCTTTACAAAAGAAAACTGTTATCTCCAATTTTCTGAATGTCTGTAGAACTCAATGAGTAATTCATAACCTAAAAGCAATGAAGTCTGATTTTTCAGACTCTCCAAGGAGTTCTCTGACTCTTACTGGACCACTTCATTCATTTTCATAGTTCCAGTGGGAGTAAGTACAATTTAAATACATATATCTAAGTAAACCCGTCAGACCTCTCTGTGTCCAACTGCCTGGTTAAGTATCTGGGTGTGAACATTCTATTAACACTTCATTATGTGGGTATAAAATGGAACACCTTATCCCTTTCCCCCAGGTTCATTTTCAAGTGAAATTCTATACCACCAGGAGTGCTCTGTCAGTGAATGTTATCCCCATCTACTGACTTTCTTGGTCAGAAATCAGACCTACCTACTCCTGTTCCCTCTCATTTCTCTTTTCCCCAATTAAAGTCTTTTATTGTCTTATTAGTGTTTCTTTTTTTATTTTTATTTTTTTAAATTTTAAACAGAAAAAAAGTAAGAGATAAGAGTAAAACACAATTTCACAAGGGACCAATAAGAAAGTAACAATAATCAACACATTGCATATTATATTCGTAGTAGTTGTTTAGAGTATAAGATATAGTGTTTCTAGATAAACATAAAACTTGCTATCATGGGTTAAAGGCAACTTCTAGCACCTGCTAACTTTTCATTCCTCACTATTCACCTCTTTCACTTTCCCCTCTCCTGTCACACTCAACTTCCTCAGCACCACTCCTATTTTTAAGCATCTCAGATATACCATTTACCTGGACCATTTCTATTCTTCCTTCATGTTTTAGGCCTTGGATATCAATTGTCTTTGGTGTGAGATGAGTGTAGAAAGTGGATGGACTGGGGATACTAACATTAAGCTAACACATGATTTTTCTGGAGCTTCAGAACGCTCTTACTGCAGATCTCCCATGTGCCGTTGCAAAAAGATAAGCAGCTGCCGTGCATGCATGACTGAGTGATGATAAATCAGGGAACAACTAGACCATGATGGGTGAGTTTGGCATTTAATGTGAAGATGATTGTTGTTTATCAGAATCCAGTAGTATGATAGGGGTGGTTAATTATAAGCAGAAATGCACCCTGTGTGGTGGTATACACCTGTAATCCCAGGGAGGCAGAGGACACCAAGTCCGAGGCCAGCCTGGACAACTCCTCAAGGTCTTGTCTCAAAATCAATCAATCAATCAAACAATCAAGATATGCTGAGATTGTAGCTCAGTGTAGCACATGCCTAGCACGTTCAAGACCCTGACATCACTCCCAATAGTAAACGACAAAAGAAAAACCATAGAGGTGTTATTAATCTAACGGGCATGACTTTTCTTCAAAAATCTAACAGTCTGTGTCATGTCTTCCTATCTGGATTCATCATACATGTCACGTAGCCTCTGTATCTTCCTTATGCTCTTTGAAACTCAGGAACCATTTTAGAAACTGAACCATTCCCTAAGCCTTTCTTTTTTTTCCTGGAATGCACTGTAAAATAGCAATATTAGGTTTTTGTAGATTATTTGGAACTACATCCAAAATGGCCCTCCAAATCTAAAGAGACCTAGTAAATATTGTTTCTACTTAAATGACAACAAAAACTAGCAATTTATCTTTTCCTCCATAGGTATTCCTAATCATCAGGCTCCCCAAAGCTCTAAAATGATCAACTTTTGCATTTTGGGCAGGCTTACCCCCCAAATTTGTGATACGTATACATCCTACTGACATTTCTTTATCCTTCCTTCAATTCTCTTTCCCTCCCTCCCTCTTTTTTTTCTTTTTTCTTTTTCTTCTTCTTTTCATCTTTCCTTCATTCTTTTGTTCTTTCTTTTCTTCCCTGCTTCCTTCCTTTATGATGATACTGGGAATGAAACGCAGCACCTTCACACTGAGCTACATCCCCAACCCTTTTTTCTTTTGAAACAGTATCTTACTAAATTGTCAAAGCTGGGCTTGAACTTGGGCTTCTCCTGTCTCAGTCTTCTTGTTATCCAGACATGAATTACTCCAGAAGCTCTTGTTATCCAGACATGAATTACTGCTTCCAAAGTTTCTTGGTAGGTGCTAGTGTGCTTCGTAAATTCTATCAGCATCACATAATCAACCTAACGGATCAAACTGTCTCAGAGGATGTTGAGATGAATGAGATTTCTGGTGGTTAAGATTCAAAGCTAAATATTGATGTGGCTTTGAGGCAAGATACATTTCTGATCTGACTAGTTGAAATCTAGTTACTTCTGATGGCCTCCGCACACTGCAGACCAGAGAGAATATGGAATCAAGTGATCCTCAGAGAAGTGTTCAGTTTCTAAAGGAAGAAGTTCTGCCACTCGGCCTCTGTGGTTCGAAGAGTGTAGAGAAGATAAAGATGCTACATGACATGTATGATAAGTGCAGGTAGGAAGACTTGATGCAGACTGTAAACTTCTGAAGAAAATTCTTATCTGTTAGATTAATAACACTTCCAGTTTCCCTCACCAAATACGAGGTGCTAGGGGATTAGTCAAACTCTTTGCCAAGACCACATATGGAAAGGCAGCTGTAATCAAAACCACCTCACGTGCAGACTGGCAGGAATTCACTCTGCTTCCCCAAGACACATTTGTGCTCTATACAAGTAAAAAAGTCAAGCTGAAATGGAGATGCTTAAAAGATCATCATGCTGCCTCTTTCAAATATTTGATGGTGGTACTGATCTCTGCAGTTTACTGCTTAATGTTGCACTTTGTGGAAGGGAGCTAAAATTCAGAGGCTTTACTTTTTTGTAATAATAACTTTCAGTATCTGGATCTGAAAGAGGATGTTGGTATTCTGGTAGCTGCCAAATATCTCTATTCCAATTAAATATTCTGGAATGCACAACAATCACAGATTAAACTAATAGGCTCAATGGTTAGATCAAAAATCCATTTGCTATTTAATCCAGCTAAATCTCTTTTATGATTTAGGACCACAGAGTAAAACTATTTTCTCAGGGATTAATGTTAGCTGAGAAGCACTGATCAAGATAATCCATCCCAAATAGAGCATGATAATACACACCTATAATCTTGGCACTCAGGAGGCTGAGGCAGGAGTATTGCAAGTTCAATGCCAGCCTAGACTACATAATAAGACCCTGTCTCAACAAAACAAAACAAACAAAAAATATCCATCCCCAGTCCCACTTTTTCATTTCTCTAGTATACATCTAAACCGTAAAGGATAACAGTTCCCTTTTAGGAAGTGTAGAGAGAAGTACAGTGCATATTCATGATAAATTTAGTAAAACATTTCTCAAATGCTTCTGCCCTTCTTTAAATGGGGCCTCAGCACTAAACCAATTGAGGACCATTATCCTGGGATGTAGTGACCTAGCCTGAGTCTCCATTTTGGTGGCTAAAGTCAGACTTCTGTTCAATGAAGACTAAAATATCATTATTATTTACACAGACTAAGGAGGACTTAAGGGAAACTTTCTTGTCGTACTTCACAGCTATCACTGAAGACGCTGGTTAAGTAGGTTTTCATTACTCTTTCGCACACTGTCTTCTGTACTAACCATGTACCCTGACTCTGGTAAATGAAGTTTTGGTGTTTTGGCTCTACCATTCTGGCAGCTATTCATTCCCACTGGAATCAGGGATCCCATTTCCATTGGAACATCTTACCTGCATCCTGCATCCGGGCTTAGGAAAGAGTCACATAATGCCACAAAAGTGCTGACACTCTCTAAATCAGTTTATTACTCAGTTCCTGGGGTTAAGGGAGGAGGCTTTCATTCACTAGGGACAGATACATATGTCTACTTCAAAATTCACACCAGGAGTTTCAGATTCCTTTGTTTATTCTGCAGAATTTATATTATCTAAATGTTGTAGTAGCCAGACCACAATTACACCCACATCTCTTTGAATGAACCAGACAGAACCATTCCTAATTATTCAAACAGCCACATGAATATGAAGTCTCTGCTTCCATTTATATTACCTCAGTCTATTCTCCCTCATATTATCTAATTTAATGTCCATGTGAATTAACAAAATCTGCAGTTCCTGTACTGTATCGACTGTCTTTGGAGTTTGATGTGATGGTTAACATCTTGGTATATGCAGTTTATAAATCTAGTTATAATTATCTTGACAATAAAGAAAATGCAGCTGGGACATGAAGGAAATGGATATACCTTTGTGAGAGGATTATTCTTGGCTAAGAAAATAAATGTTATATAAACAATTAAATTTAAAATTGAAGAGGAATTGTTTTTTGCTTGTGGGATATGTACTGAGGTTTAGGAATTTGGAGCATTCTGAGCTAGGAAACACCTCCAAAATACCTAAAAAAATAATAAGTTTCAACTCCATGACTCAGATTTGTTAGATGCCCAAGAACCTGCCTAGAATAATGTGACCAGGAGAAATTCTATGCCAGTGATTGTTCCAGGAATGATACCAGGGATGGAACTTTAGTCCCTCTATGGCAGTTACCATAGGAAAAGTAAGTATTTCCATTAGTGTATTTGCCAGACTGATCCTTTTGGTCAGGGCCCCTGTCACAAACTGTTTATTCTAATTTTCCAGATCTATCACAGTTTCTTTCATAAATGCTGCTACACGAGTCTCTAAACCACACTTTTCTACAAAAATTCTATCTGGTATGCAGACACACTGAGACTGTTGAAATATAGTTATTTGAAGTGTATCCCATGCAAGGAGAAGATGCACATTTTTTAAATGAACACAAATATGAACGAATGGGAAAAAACATGATATGAATGCAATTTTACTAGGACAATAATGATTCTAAATAGTGAATGAAAGTCACAAGGTAAAGTTCTAGGGTCAGTTTACTCTATAGGTGTCTCAGGCCCAAGGACAATAGCATTATGTCTAGCAAAAAAATGTAACAAAAATACAGTTTTTCACTCACTACCTTATATTTTCCACTATTTTCCTTAATGTTTTGACAAATTCACTCTTTTGTGTCCCTAAGAATGGAGTTCCTTCCTTTTGAGTTTTTAAATTTTTATGTTGTACTCGATATATAAAAAAACATAAACATGGAATATATTAAGGAGGTATTATGTAATATTCCAACATGTGTCTATATTTGCATGACATTCAAGTGAGGTTAAACATCTTTCTCCACAAGTATTATTTCTTTATGGTAAAAACACTCAAAATCTTTTCTTCTAGTTTTCTGCAAAGTACAGCACATGGCTGTTATCTCCAGTCACCCTACGTCAGCCAGCGCACTGTAACTGTTTACTCCTCCCTCGAGTTTAGTTCCTGTTGATGACACTTTCCCCAAGGGATGGGATTCTTCAAATTGGCTCCCCTTAGAAAATTATGGTTGTACTTCTTTTTTAAAAATATACTTAAGTTTATTGGTACATTTTAGAAATACATAAAGACCTTATTCATCATAGGGACATTGTACCTGTACCTGACACACTTTGAATTTCTGGTTGTATTTCTGAGAGTTGTGTCTATACTAGCATTACAGTCTCACAGTTCCTGAGAGATCCATTTCTATTGGAATCAGGAAAAATATAGACAAAATCTTGAAATTGTATAGTGTTTCATTTTTTTTTTAGTTGATTCACTTGCTTTAGCTGATTCGCAGATATCTGGCAGACAATGAACTAGAGAGGGCTCTTGCCCTCGTGAAGCAGGCATCTAGACATGATGAAAGATTGCTTTCATCCTATAAAGCACGTGAAATTAGTGGAATCATAGGGAACAACAGGAATGGCATATTTCGGAAGGTGTGGCCTGGAAAGTTTTTTCTATGTCATTTATTTTTAAGCTAAGCTAAGGAGAATAAAAAGGGAGGCAAAGTGAGGAGGAAGGGAAACCACATTCACGGAGAGAGAGGCTGGTGTGAAGACCATGTAGCATCTGGAGATGAAGTGAGGGCCCTTACATTACAGCCATCCGTTAAAGTCTGAATTGTACTCTAAGGTCCTGGAGGCTACAAGAGTCATCTCCAAAGCCAGAATTAGTAAAGAGAGGGGCAGAAACTTAGTGGTGGACTCCAAAGTCTAAGCTGAGATATTTTTATGTTCTTTGGAGAAGTTCTGTATAGTACTTTAAAAATGAATTGAAGCTCCATCAAGCAAAGGAAATTTCAAAAACCACGTGGGTCTACTGAAATATTCTCAGGGTCCATGTAATTCATAAAGTTGCTTTCTCAGGTATATAGTCAGCATGTTTTCTGAGAAGTTTACAATTTGCATTCAGAAAGAAGCTTTCAAAAATTTTCAGTTAAGCAGGGCATGGTAGTGCAGGCCTTTAATCCCATCACTTGGGAGGCTGAGGAAGGAGGATCATTGTGAGTTTGAGACCAGTCTGAACTGCAAAGTGAGTTCAAGGTGAACCTGACTGCATAGTGAGACCCCGTCTCAAAAAAATAGAGCCGAAGATTTAGCTCAGTGGTGCAAGTGCCTGCCTGACAGTTGTGAGGTTGTGAGTTCGATCCCCGGTACCAAAAGAAAAAAAAAAACAGTTTTCAGTTAACTTGCTCATACTACAGGTATAGAAGTTGAGGGGCAAAAGGTGGGTAAGTCAGTGGAGTTTCACAGGGCAGAGGCCAGGGAGAGGAAGAAGAAACCCCAAAATACTTAGGGCATATCTGAAAGCACATTAAACCTAGGAAGTTCACTTTTATTTGTTTTTTTTATTTATTTTTACTTTTTGAAATTTATTTATTTATTTATTTATTTATTTATTTATTTATTGTGACAGAGTCTCGCTATGTAGTGTGGACTGGTCTTACACTCACCTCTATAGCCCAGCTTGAATTCACAGTGATTCTCCTGTCTCTGCCTCAGGAGTACTGGAATTACATGCATGAGCCACCACATTTCAAAAGAAAGGGACCCAGTTATCTTGAAGAGGTAAGAGTATTTTCTTTTTTCAGTTGTTTTCCTCTCTCACAGGGAGAGAGGAAGAAAATGAAACATTTTCTTTTCCCGGGGACAGAATATGTAACATCTGTACACTAGGGTTGTGTTTTGGATTGAATGATTGGATGTTGGTTGCACGGTTCTGAAGAAGGTCACAAGAAGACAGGATCCCAGGACTTAATTTTACGTGGGAAATGAAAAGAAATAATAAACCTGGGCCTTAAGGAATAGGTTTTCCAGAAGATGGAGGAGGCAGGACCACAGTGCAAGGTGTTGTAAGATGAGGAAAAGGAGCAGAAAGGCAAAGACCTGAGGGGTTGAAATGCATCTCTCATAAAGCAGAGCACTTGGGAGGCTGAGGCAGGACAACTGCAGTGTGTTGGAGGCCAGCATGGGCTACATAATGATCTCAAGGCCAGCCTGAACTACATAGCAAGACCCTGTCTCAAGAAACCAGAATAAAATAAAACAAAATAAAGCCAAGGAAAGCTCTCTTCCTGACCCCAAAGGTTTAAGCACAGATAAGTCATTTTTCAAGATTCTGATTTCCCTATAGATCTTTGATGACTTTTCATCATTTAATTCAGTTATGGGTTATGAGAATGACCCATTGTCCCCAGCCTGCCTCTTTATTCTTCCTAGGAATGCAGTTCTCTGGGAAAAGCACTTCATGAGCCACTGAGCAACCTTTCGGTCTAATTTTTTTTTCCCCTCAGGTTCTGAGTCTCCTATTCAAATGTCTGATTTGTGTCACCTTAGAACTTTACCTTTATGTGTAAATGTATTTTATATCAAAGTTAATAGGAGCTATATCTTTATTTGTTATGCAACTGTGCTTTGGCAAAGAGAAGCAATAAGCAATGAAGAGGAAAGCAACAGAACCCTCCAAAAAGGTACGCAACTCAGGTATCTGAGAACAGAGACAGCGGAGTAAGTTAAGTGTGAGGCTGGGGGAAGCACATCAGTCAGGATAAGCAGGAACACAGAGGGCAGCAGCAGGGAGAGCTCTCGGAATGAATGTGAGTGATAGGTTATCCGATACAGTGAGTCTTTGGAAAAATATTTCTTGCTGTCGGCAGGTATATTAGGATGTTAAACAAATGTTAAGCATTTATTAAATGTTAAACAATCATACAATAAATTAATATATTATTTTTAAACTTTAAAAACCTTTGTGTTAAGGTATGGTTTATACACAGTATTATTCAGTGTTTTCTGCATACAGATCTGCTTGTATAGAAAATTCATCTGTGGCACAGAGCCTGCCTGGCAAGCGCAAGGCCCTGAGTTCAACTGCTGGTACCAAAAAATAAAAAAAGAAAAAAAAAAAAAAAAGAAAGGAAGAAATTCCATAGGCTATGTAACCATCATAAGTGCTAGAGTAATGCAATTGTCACCCTAAACTCCCTCTTTATTCTATAGTCGGTCCTCTCCCACTTCCAGCCTCTGACCAGTGCTGGCGCTATAATTTTTGCCTTTCTCTGGTGTCATAAAAATGTTGCACAGAAACAACACATTATGTAGCTTTTCAAGTACGACCTTTTTCACTCAACGCATTTACAATCCATTCTTGTTGATTCCTGTTCAATAGTTTACTCTTTGCCCCTTTTTAAATTTTGAATACTATTCCATTTTATGAATTTATCAAAGTATAATTATCTACTTACATAAAAGGTAGTTGATTTTTTCCCATTTTTGAGATTACAAATAAAGTTTAATAAATTGTTGACTTAAATTTAAAATAAAAATTTATTGTGAAAACCAAAAACAATAACAATAAATTAGCTGGTCATACACACACACACACACACACACACACACACACACACTAATATATATATATTAGTTTGGGTAGTCTATCATTCCAAGTTTCTTAAAAGATAATGTGATAGGGAAGGAAAGGATTATTAAATAGAGTTAAATCACCTTCTACTAGAAGAAATCAATAGATGTTGTCTGAAATATATAAATGAAGGACAGAGAATAAGCCACTAATATTTATAAGCGGGAAGGAAATACTACAAAAATCATCTAAATGATTTATAAAATTATTTCTTCTGGTAAACTGAGAATCTTGCATCAGGGAACTACAGATTTTTTGTGTATTTTTGTCTGTTTTTTCTTAAAATCCAATTAGTTCTTTTAAAAATTTTAAAATAGAATAATAGATATAAAATATAAATGAGGCTATATGGCTGGGACTTGCCCAGGCTTGCCCTGTGCTCCAGAGGCTCTGAACTTCTCACAGCCAGAGGCAAGGTCCTGGTGGTACCACACTCCAGGGTGTGCTCTGCCTAGCCACCTGGGTTCCAGAGATTCTGACCCCCACCCAGTAAAGCAGAGGGTCCAGCAACACACTCCAGGCATGCGCCCCCACTAGCTGCACAGAGGATTGAGCTCTACCCAGTACAGCATCTCAGCACAATCCATCAGGGGAACACCTGGTCAGCCTCTCAGGACACAGAAGTACTAAGCCCAGCCCAGCCCAGAGCCCCAGAGGTGCTCATCAGGGAGTTTCCAGCATGGCTGCAAGACCTTAGAGAACTCAAGCTCTGCTTATTAGAGCACAAGGTGTGAGCTGCATTTTTCAGGGGTGCTGCCACGCTGCAGATCATAGAGGTTGGGAACCCCGCCTAACCAGGAGTAAGGCCCCAGCACTATACGCCTGGGACTCCCCTGGGCTTGTCCTATGCTCCAAAGGCTCTAAACTCCTCGCAGTCAGACTCAAGGTCCTGGTAGTGCCACCCTCCAGGGTGTTCTCTGTCTGGCTGCCTGGGTTCTGGGGATTCCAAACTCCACCCAGCCAGGCTGAAGGTCCAGTGACACACCTCAGGAGTGTGCCTCTGCTAGCCACATGGGTTGCGGGGGTTCTGAACACTACACAGCCAGGTTCCAGACACTGGCAACAAGCTCCAGGGGTGTGAACCTGCTAGCTATGGGGAAGATACAAACTTTGTCCAGCCAAGTATCCCAGAGTAACCCAACAAAGTACATCAGGGAACATGTGGCCATCCTCACAGACCACAGAACACAAGGGTCCAGTACCATAAGCTAGCCAGGGGGATATTGGACGATTGAAGCCCTACCCAGCACACTGTTCCAGTGCAATCCATCAGGAGGCTGCCTGCCAAGCCACACAGGTCCCAGAAGAAAATGACAAAATGAAAGAGAAAGAGGCAGTCTCAATCCCACAGCCGACTGAGAACAAACCCAAGGCACACTGAAATGGAAGACACTGGGAGTCACACAACTGAACTTTCTGAAATGATAGCAAATGAAATAAAGAAACAACTCCATGAAGTATAGAGAAACTCAAATCAGAAATAATCTCTAAGCTAAAAAATGAAATGACAATCATTATGAAAGAAATGCTGTGTATATCTAAAGAAGATCAAGATAAAAAATAGAAGAACATAAGAAAATGATGGAAACTTTGAATGAAAAATATAAGACACAAATAAAAAGCATGCAACAGATTCAAAGGGAAATTCAGGAAATGAAAAATTCCATGGAAAGTTGGTAAAACCGCTTGAATGAAGATGAAGCCTCAATCTCAGACCTTGAGGATAGCATGGAAGCTTACGATCATGAAAGAAAAGATCTTTTAAAAATAACAAGGAACCAGGAAGCAACAATTCAACAGCTGCAAGATGATGCCAAGAGAAATAACATAACATTAATAGGCATCAATGAAAAAGCAGAGGTCAACACTAATGACCTGCAAAGACTATTTGCAGACATAAAAGCAGAAAATTTTGCAAACATGGGGAAGAGAATCTGATATACAGGTGAGTGAGACATACAGAACCCCAATTAGCCATAACCAAAATAAATCTTCACCCAGACATATAATACTTAGAGTAGCAGAAGTACAGCACAAGAACAAAATACTAAAAGCTGTAAGAGAAAAGAAACAGATCAGCTATGAAGGAAAGCCTGTCAGAATTATGGCAGAGTTCTCAACACAAAACATCAATTCAAGAAGAGCTTGGAATGAAGTATTTCAAATCATGAAAGAAACAACTTTCAACCCAAGTTGATGTATCCTGCAAAACTATCTTTAAAAATTGATGGAGAAATAAGATACTTCCATGACAAAGAACAACTGAAGAAATTTATGACCACCAAACCAACACTACAAAGAGTACTAAAAGACACTCTAGAAAGAGACAAAGATAGCTACAATCCTAAGAACAACAACAAAAGGAAACCATTAAGCAGGGCAAATAATTAAACAGAAAATGTAGAAAACCAACAACAGAAAGATATCATGACAGGGATGAGTCAGTACATGTCATTTATATCAATCAGTGTAAATGGTCTCAACTCACCAAAAAAAGGAAACAGACTGGCAAAGTGGATAAAAAAACAAAATCCAACAATATGCTGTGCACAAGAAACACACTTAACAAAGAAGGAAACTAACAGACTAAAAATGAAAGGATGGAAAACAATATTCCATGCAACAGAAACCCAGAAAAAAGCAGGGGTAGCTATCATGTTTGCAGACAATGTGAACTTCAAACCGAGAATAATCAAAAGAGATAAAGAAGGTCACTACATACTTGTTAGGGGAACACTTCAAGAGGAAGAGATTACAATCATAAATATATATGCACCAAATATAGGAGCACTCAACTATGTAATACAATTCTTAATAGACATGAAAAACCAAATAAACAATAATAGAGTTATAACAGAGGACCTTAACACCCCACTGTCACAGAGAGACAGATCAACCAAACAGAAAATCAGTAAAGAAATAACAGAACTGAATCAAACTTGTGAACAAATGGACCTAGTAGATGTCTACCGAGTGCTCCACCCATCAACATCAGATCAGAATACACATTTTTTTCAGCTGCACATGGGCCATTCTCTAAAATAGATCATATACTGGTCTATAGAACATGCTTAAGTAAATGCAAAGGGACTGAAATTATTCCTTGTATATTATCTGACCACAGCACAATAAAATTGGAAATGAATAACAAAAAACCCAACAAGAACCTCATAAATATGTGGAAATTAAATAATACTCTCCTAAACAATCCATGGGTCAGAGAATAAATTAAAGAAGAAATTAAGCAATATCTACAATTGAATGAAAATGCAAATACAAATCACCGGAACCTGTGGGACACAGTGAAAGCAGTCCTCAGAGGAAAATTTATAGCACTAACCTCCCACATCAGAAAAATGGAAAGAACACACATAAACAAACAAATGATGGACCTCAAACTTCTAGAAAAAGAAGATCAAGTCAAGCCCAAAGCCCAAAGAAGGGAGGAAATTATCAAGATCAGTGCAGAAATTAATGCAATTCAAACTAAGGAACCCATACAAAGAAGAAATGAATCGAAGAGTTGCTTCTCTGAAAGAGTAAATAGAATTGATAAACCCCTAGCCAACCTTATCAAAAAGAAGAAAGAAAAACTCAGATTCGTGCAATAAGAAATGAAAAGGGTGAAATCCCTACAGACCCGGTGGAAATACAGAAGATCATCAACACCTACTTCAAAAACCTTTACTCACATGGATTTGATAACACAGAAGAAATGGACAGATTCCTAGAAACCTATAAATTCCCAAAGCTGAATCAAGAAGATGTAAAACTTCTGAATAATCCAATTTCAGCAAATGAAATTGAAAATGTATTTAGAACCTTACCAACAAAGAAAAGCCCAGGTCCTGACAGATTCACAGCTGAATTCTACAATAAATTTAGGGAAAACTTAATGCCAACACTCCTCAAACTCTTCAATGAAATTGAAAGGGAAGCAAGTCTCCCTAACCCATTCCTGGAAGCAAGTATTACCCTAATACCAAACCAGAGAGAGACCCAACCAAAAAAGAAAATTTACAGGCCAATCTCCCTAATGAACATAGATGCAAAAGTCCTCAATAAAATACTGGTAAATTGAATACATCAAGTTATCAGGAAGATTATACACCATGATCAAGTGGAATTCATCCCAGGAATGCAGAGATGGTTCAACATACACAAATCAATAAATGTAATGCACCATATCAATAGGGCCAAGGACAAGAATCACATGATCTTCTCAATAGATGCAGGAAAAGCTTTCAACAAAATCCAACACTCATTCATGATAAAAACACTACAGAAAATCAGAATAGATGGTCTGTATCTCAACCTGATAAAAGCCATATATCATAAACCAACAGCCAACATCTTACTAAATGGAGAAAAACTGAAAACTTTTGACCTAAAATCAGGAGCAAGACAGGGATGTCCATTATCACCACTCCTATTCAATATAGTTCTGGAAATATTAGCCAGAGCAATTAGACAAGAGAAAGAAATAAAGGGAATAAGGATAGGAAAGGAAGAAATTAAATTATCACTCTTTGCAGATGATACGATACTCTACATAAAAGAACCCCAAAAATCCACTGAAAGAGTTCTAGAAGTAATTACCAAATTCAGTAAAGTTGCTGGATACAAGATCAACACTCAAAAATCAATAACATACCTGTACACAAACAACAAAGTCACTGAGAGAGAAATAAGGGAAACCACACCCCTCACTAAAGCATCCAAAAAAATGAAATACTTAAGAATCAATCTAACAAAGGAAGCAAAAGATCTATACAGTGAAAATTACATTACTCTGAAAAAGGAAATTGAAGAGGATTTCAGAAAATGAAAAGATGTTCCCTGTTTATGGACAGAAAGAGAAAACATCATAAAAATGGCCATTCTTCCAAAATTGTTTTACAGATTTAATGCAATCCCAATTGAAATACCACTTGCCTACCTCACAGAGCTAGAGAAATCATTTCTGAAATTCATCTGGACCCAGACAAGACCTTGAATAGCAAAGGCAATTCTGGGCAACAAAGGTAACGCAGGAAGCATCACAATCCCTGACTTGAAACTATATTACAAAGCTACTGTGATAAAATCAGCACGGTACTAGAATCAAAACAGACCTGAAGATCAATGGAATAGATTAGAAGATACAGCCATAACTACGAACACACTTAACCACCTCATCTTTGACAAAGGAACCAAACATGTACATTGGAAGAAAGATAGTCTCTTTAACAAATGGTGCTTGAAAAACTGGCTTTCTCTATGCTGTAAACTAAAACTAGATCCATGTCTATCACCATGCATTAAAATAAAGTCACAATGGATCAAAGATCTGAATATTCAAACAGAGACACTAAACTTACTGGAAGGCAAAGTAGTTAAAAATCTTGATAACATAGGAGTAGGCAGAGAGTTCATGAACAAAAATTAAACTGCATGGGAAACACGTCCCAGAATCAACAACTGGGATCTTGTCTTACTAAAAAGTTTTTGCATGTCAAAGGAAATCTCCAACAGATGGAAAAGAAAACCCATGAACTGGGAACATATCTTAGCCAATCATCCATCAGACAAAGGACTTCTATCTAAAACATATAAAGAAATAAAGAAATCAGGCCCCTAAAATTCAAGGACCCAATCCAAAAATGGGCATCTGAGATGAATACACACTTCTCAGAGAAAGAAATACAAATGGCAAATAAATATGTGAAAAATATTCAACATCAATGGTCATTCGGGAAATGAAAATTAAAACAATACTGAGATTCCATCTCACTCCAGAAAGAATGGCCAAGATTAAAAAATCAACCAATAACAAACGCTGGAGGGGCTGTGGGGAAAAAGGAACTCTTCTCCACTGTTGGTGGGAGTGTAGACTGCTGTAACCACTGTGGAAATCAGTGTGGAGATTCCTCAAGAAGCTAGGATTAGAGATCCCATTTGACCCAGCTATTCCACTTCTCATTTTCCCAGAAGAATTGAAAACATCATACCATAGTGATATTTGTGTACCCATGTTTATAGCAACCCAATTTGTAATAGCCAAATCTTGGAAACAACCCAAGTGCCCATCAATCAAGGAATGAATAAAAAAAGGTGGTATTTTTACACAATGGAGTACTACTCAGCTATCAAGAAAGATTGCATTGAGACTTTTATAAGTAAATGGACACAACTTGAGACCATACTCATAAGTGAGACAAATCAAACTCATATGTGTAAATACCATATTGTCTCCCTAGTGTAAGAAACTGAAACAGTATATATGATCCAAAATCTACAATAAATACTGTGTAAGGGTAAGAAACTGCTCAAAGAGCAAAAGTAATTGGGAAAGGGAAAAGGAGGGAAGAAGGAAGGGAAAAGGAAAAAGACATAAATCTGTGTATAAGTACATGTAAGATAACTAAAATGTCTATACTGCTGAATGTATTAGTTATTGAGAAAGATCAGTTAATATTCATATGATTAGATCAATTTTACATGTCTATATCTGTTAATGTAAACAACCATGTTGAAGGTAATGATATGCAATATTGCAACCATTGTCAAGTTCCTATCATCTTGTTTTGTAAACCTACAATGTTATTGTTGTGGATTTGCTGTTGTCGTTTGTTTGGTTTGTTTGTCTGTTTTGCTTTTTGTCTTTCTTTTATGTGTCTTTTTTCTCTTAAATAAAAAAATATATAAATGGCACTTTCTTTTCAGTACCCTTCAAGTAAATCTTAATATGATCATGTTCCCAAACTGGTTTTCTGCTCCTTAAGTTTACCTATCTTTCCTCCTTACCTCTTCCTCCTCTTTTTCCTCCTCTTCTTTTTCTTCCTCCTTTTCCTTGTCTTATTTCTTTTTCTTTTTTTCCTGATATAGGAGACTGAACTCAGAGTCTTCACAGTTATCTACATCCTCAGTCCTTTTTATTTTTAATTTTGAAACTGGGTCTCGTTAAGTTGCTAAATTTCTCAGGATGGGCTTGCAATCCCCCTACCTCAGCCTGCCAGAGTGCTGAGACTGCAGACGTGCACTACAGTGCTTGGTCTTTCTCTATTCTTTAGAAACTTTTCCTTTCAGAAAGAGTGTCATACCTCTGCCTCTTCAAAATGATCGTCTTTTCTTTGCCATTACTATGACTAGTATTATTGTTGTTATTTTCTCTGTTCAGGCATTTTCTTGTATGTGTGTGACAAAATGAAAGGTCATGACAGAAACCTGATTATTCATTTGGTCAGATCGACTGAAGACAATAAAGATTTTAACTCAGCAGCACGCAGTTCAGACTCAGGTAACAAGCACAAACCCTGTAATTCACCTACCACTAAAAAGTGTAGAAACTCCAAAACCAAGTTAAGTGATTTAGGAAATTACTTATGGGATCAAAATTTCCCTCCTCTGGAGTAAGAGAATCTAAAATAATATTTGCTCCAAATAGACAAAAAATATTAAATAACCCATCGAGAAGGAATTCAAATAGAGGCAAGTCAATCATGATGACAGGAAATGTGGAACATTGAGGGAAAAATGAACTCAAATGCGGCATGAAAACTCCAAGGAATTATGTCCCTTAGCAAGAACAGAAGCATCAGAAAAAGAAGTAATTTGGTATAGCCCTGCTTATTTCCCTGGGGACTAATATGTGGATATATCTTTAAGGAAACTTTCATTAGATTTCAGTAGTTTTGGTTTAATAAATTCAGTATATCGCTGGGATTTTCCAAGAGAAAATATCATATAGGTTGAGTGAAACTGTAGAGAGGAGAAAGTATGTACCAAATCTATTCCGTTCCTTATTTTCCAAGTTTTTATTGACAGAAGGAGTCATATGCTAGGATAGCACCAGTGTCAAACTACTCTTGACCATGAAATATGATACATTTACTGCCTTGTGGGAGTTCCCCTAGATTGCCTAGCAAGTGGAATTTTGAGAATTCTTTTATAAAAGATTAATAAGGCTATGGAAAAGATATGAGTTTGAGGGTAATTCATAATTGGCCTCTCTGGTTAAATAAACTACCATTAAATGTTGTCATATTAGCCCAAGTTCCTTTCACCTTTAAGGTAATAATGCCTTGCCTAACTACTAACTTTTTGAACTTCATATTAAAACGTGCCACATCTTTTTTTCTATTTTTGGAGGAAGTACACACTTGGAAACCTTGTATTCTTACAACTATTTTTGGTTGTACTTTTTAGCATAAAATTAATGCTAAACAATGCAAAAATGAGCACATTTTTAGAAGCATCATTTTATAACAATCAGTATTTTAAAATTGCAATTTTCAAAATATCTTACATTAACATCATCTGTCATAAATA
>RJWM01013886.1:0-52079 GCA_004363535.1 Dasyprocta punctata
ACAAAGGAAGTGCGAATAGAGTAAGATACATTTAATTACTAGGAAATATTTCTAGGAGCATTCAGTTTGTTTTAGTAATAATGACATTTTTTTCTCAATGAAGGATTTGTTTCTACACAGGTTAGTAGGAAAGGTTAAATGTAGAAAATAGCAAATTTACTGAAGGATGAAGAATCTACTGTTATGCATTATTCTGACAGAGAGGGCCCCAAAAAAGACAATAGATTAACAAATATCCAAGATGATTTGGTGCAAAGACTCAGCCATCAAAGTCCTAATGTGGTAACATCAAATACTGTATATTGTAAACTGAGACCAAAATACTATTACCAAGCATTGGCCAAAAGAATAGGTACTTTGTTATAAAGGAAAATATGACTGCAAAAATCCCGTTGGAGGAGTGACCCTAAAGGGACTCTAAAAGGAAACTTGTGCCAAAACCCTAAATTACAATTTTATTAACCACAACGACGACAACAACAACAACAAAAAATAAAGCTTAATGACACAGAATTTGCAGCCTTTCCAGTGTGAGATAACTCATCCCACTCCCATTAGAAAGATGGGAAATATTAGCAAATTCCCAAAAGTAAAGTTTAAAACATGCACAAAATAAATCAAGCTAAAGGTAATAAAACTTTGCCCACTAGTTATGAGTAGTTATACCACTACACTTTTTAATCAGTAGTCAATAGGCTGTGTATATGTTGTTCATAAAACGTGTGAAGCGTTGAAGAGAGCAAGGTACATTACTGGACTTGTGAATTTTTTTAAAAAGGTTTGGAAAATGAAGCTAAAATCAATGTTTACATGCCTATAATGTCTTTTCCAATATCCTCATTTTGATTATCAGCAGAATTTAAAAATATTTAGAAGTTCCTGTGCTTAATACTTTGAACATCAAGCAAGCAAAAGTAATTGACATGACTAGAACATTAAAGATCTTAACAAAATCCCAAATTATGCATTAATGTTTAAAATTTCCATTTCTCTGTTTTATTTCTGAAGTTCTTTTTTAATCTTTTGCAAATTGGCTCCTGTCCAATGGTTCTTTCACTGTGAGACCTATTCTTACTTTTATCTCTTTAGTCACTTTTAACTTACTTACTTTATGGTGTCGGTTTGTTTACCTCAAGTACTTGGGATATTTTGTCTTTAAAATTCCCTTTATCACGTGCATCTCCTGACATGGTCTGTGAGAGTGCGTGTTCTCCCCACTGTGAATGCATCCTCACTGTTGCCTCTATTTCCCTCAGGGTGTTCCTCTGTCCCTAGATTTTTAACTGTCCTTAAAGAATGTTTTTGTAATTGCTTCCATGAGTGTTCCACACTTGTGAATGTGGGATTAAGCTTCCTGCTGTTTGTTTTTCATATAAGTAGTGTGCCTATGAATTTAGGATCTATTTGTAATAAAAATTTAGAGTTTTATTTCTCATAGGTGACCTTTTTCCTTTATTTTTCTCTGCAACATTTTTGTTTCTTCCCTTTGTCAGCAGGGGAAATTTTTTCTTGTATTAAGGGAGCAGCTCTTCTAGTCTCCTATTTCCAAACAAATGTTTTAATCAAGTTCTCTGCATCCTGTAGATCCAAAGCCACATGTGATGTCTTCTAAGGGTAAGAAATCCCCTAAATTTCCAGAAGAATAAAAAGCTTGCAGCTGTGGATTGCAGTTTCAGCTCATGCTTGAGTTTCAGTCCGTATCTGATGGATGATATGCTGCCTATATTTTCAGACATTGAGACTTGACAGCTCCTTTATACATAGTATATACCCGTGTTCATCCAATTTCTCTAGCTTATCAGTCTGGCTAATATTTGTGGTGTTTTTACTGGATTTTGTTTTATGCATGTTCAAGTAAACTATCTGCAAACATTGAAATTTATGTTTGGTGACTTCATTATTCCAAATAGTCTGAGAATTTTAATATCCTAAAGAATCCTAGTGGAAGAGCAGTCCATAAAATAGAAGCCTTGATATAGGAGTGTGCTGTGTGCTTCCTGGGAATACAATCACTGTAGCAGCTCTCAGGGAGTGAGAACAAGAAGACAGGCCTCTTTCCCTCAGTTACCACTCCACTTCCGGTCATGTTTCAGTTCCCTCGGAAATAGTGCTTCCAAGACTAAATCACCGGTCTCTGGAAGACACACTGTCCTTTTCACTCACCCAACCCTTGGCTCAGGGAGGAAACAAGAAATCAGCATGAAAAGGACTGAAAACATGTAACAAGAGCAGGAGTTTAAAGCATGAGAGGAGACTGTGACTAAATCTTTATGGCCTAGAAAACAGGCAGCACTGTAGGGACTGTGACTACCATCCATAAACGTCTTCAGGTAACCATATGCAGGACACAGGGGCTTTGCTGACTGTGGGAGGAAATGTTGAGGCAGGGCACAATTGCTTAGAATTTTGGAAGAAACTGTTCAGTCAAAAAAAAAAAAAGAAGTTTTGAACGTATGAAGTTAGAAAACATGAGGTCACACGGGATACCCATAGAGAAGGTAAGATGAATTGTCAGTGTATTTAGCACACAGCAAGCGTAGTGTCAGGGATGCAAACACATTGTTACTGAAGTCACACACTGCAACAACAAAACTGCAATAAAGCAAAACAAAAGCTGTAGAGGAGACCTCATTTTCAATCATTTGCTTAAGACAGAATGTAAGTTTCTATATAGAATGTCAAAAGGACAGGTCATAAGTTATTAGTGATCCTCCTCCAGGGAGCTATAGGACACTGTCACTCTCTACATAGTCCCGGCAGTGGGAATAAGACTCTCAAGGGTCACCCAGGTCTGCTCATCAGAATCTGCAATCTAACAAGATTCCTCAGTGATACACATGCATGGTAAGGTTTGAAAAGGAAGGAAATAATGTTTTATATGCCTAAGAACCCCTGAAGAAACTTAAAAGATATAAATTTCTTTAGTAAAGAATCTTACCAAGTTGCTTTTCTGTCAAAATGGTTTACACTGACCTGTCATCTATGAAATGGCTCTCTAATCAATGAGAATGTTAATATCAATATTTACCTTAATATATTTAAATATCATATACTCTGTTCATTATTGCTAAAGTTAGAATCTATTATTTTTAATGGGCTTTGTTGATAATTTAGTTTTGAGTTTTACAGTTGCCACTAGACACATATGGTAAGCACTGTCACAAATAATAATTTGGCTATGACAAATGTTACCATAAAGTAATTTGACTATGACAAATGCTACCATTTAAATTGGATCATGCCACTGAATGATTTCCTTTTACAAGGTCTTGGGGGAATTTAGTGAAACAGAGTTAGACTACATGTGTGGCCCTGCAGGAAAATAATGGATAATTTGATGAAAAAATCCTCAGGTTGGAGATCACAGTCCCCAAGTCACTACTTCCCAGCCTTATAAACTTGCTTGATAGTTTGCTTTTGTGAGTGTCACTTTATTTATGTGTAATAGAGAGAGAATAATAATTCTTTTTCAAGGTGTGAAGTGAATGAAATGGTGCACGTGAAAAGGTTTTGTAAAGTATTTTGGTCACGGAACAGTTGAGAGGTCACTTGCAATCGATTGGAAGCCTGGCGATCTGTGACCACTGGCAGCCGTCAGGCTCCGTTTCTGAGAGTTGTTGATTTCGGTGCAGAATTCTTTGGTCCCCATTGTCTCAGAGATGGAAAGGACTTTGGTCAGATTGTTTCAGGAAGCTAATGTAGCCTTTGCTCTGAGGAACCCTGACTCTTTGTCAGAAGTTCAAAGGAAGAGGAATAGAATATGAAATTTCGACCCTAGGGTTTGGCTTTCCCTTTGCCAGAGGAAAGAGGAGGCTCTGCCTTCAGCTACTCCTAAAGTCCAGGTACTTGTTTCTAGCAGGCGTATGCTTTTAGGAAATGAAGAGCTGGAAACATCTGTGTTATAAACATGTCTGAATTCTTCAGCTCAACTTGCAGCCTGATACTTCAAACCTATCTTCTTTTGTGTCACAAAAGTGTCTTCATAATTTTGTTGCCATTTAACAACAGATTCAACATAAAAGTATAAAACTATCATGTCTAAAACCTCAAATGGCCTAGCAGCCCTAAAGTCAGTTGCCATCACTCTAACTGAATACTCTAACGCTACACTCTAACCGAACATGGGAAAGTGGGTGCTCAAAAGCTATAATACCCTGCTGTGGCTCCTTTATTCATCGTACCATTTGTTTTTAACCAACCTTCAACCTTCTTTGACTTCTACCATTTGCCTTAAGGTGATCTAAGTGATAGTGAAGTGTCTACAGGAGGTCAGAGCACCTGTCTAGTCTGTCTGTCTGGTTGCTTGCTGCTCAGCTGCTCCAGGAGGCAATGCCAGCAGACTGAGTCCCTGAGTACCCAAAACTGGCTGCCCAAGGATGAAGGCGCCCTAAGCTATGCTAGTATTTAATTCTTCTTTGAGGGACTAAGCTACTTCTATTGCCTGGGTGTATGTGGACGTTCTCAGGAATACGCCAAGCACTAAAAATATTCCTTGGAAATTTATTCCTTTCACTGAGCCCTTCTTTGCCCAGGCAGACTAACTGTTCTCTGAGGCCAACAGCTCCTACTGGTTCAGAACAAAAACCATTTAGGAAAACTAGAAGAAGACCCAGCTGAGGCAGTGAGTGTGACTGAGTTAGGAGAGAAGCCCGTGTGGATGAGCGCTGCCCTGCTAGTGGAGGTGCTTTTCCCAAAACGCCATGTCTCTTATATTATCAATATGGCAATGCTTGTTAGGACTGTATTGCAGTATTAAACATCACAAAGGTTTGAATTTAGCATCAAATACAAGATAACTTCTGATTTGTTTATTCATGTACTTTGATTTCTTTTGTTCTCCCCCATAAAATATAATCAGATACCCATTTGTTTCATTGGCAAACAATTTTATAATAAATATAAACTTTATGGTACAACATTAACATGAAAGCAGATTAATATGGAGTCAGTCTTATAGATCCAGGAAAAACTTTGCTTGAGATGGGGTATTCATATGTTCCCCCAAATTTAATAAATGTTGTTGGAGTCAAGATAATTGTATGGGGATGTATTCTTGATTTAATTAATTAAAGTCTATGAGATGTTATCAGAGTTGACAACAACAATTCAGATTTGTTCCAGTTGCTAAATGCTGATGGGAGCACAGTTTTATTTGGCTCTCTGGACCTGCACCGAAGGGCTCATGAGGACTGAATTCTGGATTAGTCACTGGCTCTGTGGATGTATGCAGGAGTTGATGAAATGTGACGAGGAAGCGTGATTTGTGCCAACTACTATAGCATTGATTGTCTCATTACTGTTAGCAAAAATCTAAATGAGTAGACTTGACTCACTCTAAATTAACGGAAAAAATACCTATAGCTTGTGAGTGTGCCCCAGTTAACAGTTTCTTTGTGCCCAGTCTCACCCTAGGCACCAAAGTCACATGAACCCTTTTCTATAAGACCTGTCAATGCAGTTAAAGAAATCAGGAAAATTTAATACTCTCTTGGTCTTTTACCCTTTACCTTGGCATGTACTGTCCGTAAAAGTGGAAATCTTTATATCCTTAACAAAAGCATAGTGGTTGACACATGATTGATACTCAGTAAATACATGATGATTGGATACACTAATGTGTGGATAGATGTGACACTCTGTGCTAAGAAAATACAGAAGGGAAAAGTTTTACTTATTAAATGATGAGACCCAAAGTGATTGATAATGTCATTGGCTGGCCCGTAGATACCCTTTACTGAAAGACTCAGGCTGACTATCCTAGACCACACTCCCACTCAAGTCTTGTGCAAAATCATCTTCTCTCATTCCCTTTAGTCACTACCTTGGATTGTCACCACCATCTTCCTTGTGCCTGATCATCTTAGGAGTTCAAAGAAAGGAAAATACATGCAGTTCTGAAAAAGATGGGGTTAAGATGACAATCACCATGAATGTAATAGTCAAAATTTCTGAAAAAGTACAAAAAAGTTAAAACTATGTTATTTTCAAATCAAGTATGTCAGATATTTACTCCATGCTGATTTTAATTTCATATTCTTCTAACTGTGGCATTAAAGAAAAAGAATTCAAAAATATATATATTTAGGTTGCTCTTTACCTGATCTGCCCTTGCTGTCTTGAGGAAGGCATCCTGCCTTCTTTTGCTGAATGCAAAATAGATGGACTTTTTGAATAAATGGTAGAATTAAATATATTCCCAAATGTGGTTTCATGCAAAAATAGAATCTATTTAAAAAAAATAGGTAAGAAACACAGTGACACACAGGCATCAAGACACTCGCTGTGACTATCACAACCAAGATCCCAAAGAAAATAACAAATCCACTCCCATCCAGATAGACTTATAGTTCAAACAAAGCCCCCATGAACCACTAAAGTTCAGGAGATTTGTGTTCCAGAAGCCACACGGTTAATTGAAACTCTTTTAACATTTTTTCCTCACATGGCTTAGAGCTTTGTGCTGTGTAGAACACTGTTTTTCCTCCCCATAGTTTTCTCTTAATTCTGTTGGTGAAATTCAGAAAATACATCCAACCTTTAAAAACAACCTTGATGTAGAAATAGGCTTCTTGCCTCATCTTCAAAATAAACATATGTAAATTACTCTGGTGCAGAAGCTGGAAAATTTTAGATTATATAGGAATATAATCTTGTCCATTTTACTAAAACAGGACAGAAGGACAGTTAACATGGTGGCAGCATTAGACTGATTGTTTTCTGCAGATACACAGAATATATGAATAATAATGTTTTTCTTCATAGCTCTTGTCGACTTAAAGGCACAATCAAGTAGCATATTTCTGATTCATCCCAGACCCCATCCGCAAGCCACATGTGCAGAGTTCTGATAAGGTGAAGAAAGATGTGTTTCCATGTCAACAGTTTAAAAGCTGGAACTATTTTGAGTTGTTAATATAAACTTTGATATTAGTTCATCAAATGTGATGATTTTGCAAAGAACAAATTCTAACACAATCACAATGACTGCTAAAATGTATGAAATCTCTAGAGAAGTTGGAAAATGTGTACACAGGACAGGGCTGTCAATCATCTCATGCTTTGATTGGTGACATTAGCATGCGATTTTTGTTAACTAGAGAAAAATGACAGTATAATATTTCATAACGGCCTCAAACTAAAATGGTATGTCACTTTTTGTGGGTTCCTCCTGTCCTTCAGTGTCTCTATGGAATGATAAAAAGAAAATGCAAAAAAAAAAGTACAAAAAGCCCAGTGGCTATATCTTGAGGCAACATATGATTTTATGAGTTCATTAATACTCAGAAAATTATAATATCATTATCATAACTACAGGCAGCAATAATTTGAGAGTCATAATGACTCTAGTCCCTGGGCATTATACCAATCAAAGCTTCTATTTTCTTTTTCTGGGACTCCCTTGCTGAGACAAAATGAAAATCATTTCACATGAAGACTCAACTTAAAAAAGAAACTAAAAACCAAGTAAGAGAGAGTTTGCCAATGATATCATAATCTGAGTCTCAAAGTCCAGGGTTTACAGAGTTTGTGGTGTAGTAGGAAAGATGAGAGGGTCCATGAAAGAAAGAGAGGGGATCTGACTAAGAGTAGAGAAGAACCAAAAAGTCAAGGTTAACCTGGCAGGTGTGAGGCAGAATGTGTGATCAAAGGCACAAAACACTACTAGAAAAACTCAACTTTGAGACCGTCTACCTCCTATTTATTCCAACATTCTTACAGCAATCTTTCCAAAATATCAAGGGACAGGACAAGAGATGGCCATTGGTGAATGCCTTTAATCTCTGGCCTGGAGCATCAAGTGCTGCCATCTGAGAACTCTGCTTCCTCTTTGCTGGAGTTGCTCTGTGGAGATCTGCTTGTGTCAGGGACCTCTGGGGCAGGGAGACCAAGCAGGCCTGTTCCCAAGTCTCCAGATTCCTCTGATAGGCACCTTAGCTTAAAGATTAAAACTCTCTTAAAACTGCAAGTTGATGTTCACTCCTCAGGCCAATCACTCTGCCTTCTCTCTCTCCTTCACTTAAGATCAGACCCTGCTCCAATGGTTCCCAGGCCTCGCTCCAAAGCATTCCTCTTGTGTCCACTTAATTTTACTTTGCTACCTGCTATTTTGAGGACTCAGTCTTACTTTTTCATCTAGCATATTCTTTATTCTCCAGGAAGATTTGGAGGTAAGGAATTAACATTTGTTGGACATCTATTCTATTCCAGGTATTTCCCACATTCCTGTGTCTAATTGAATCCCCACATTAACTCCATTTGACAGTATCATCCTGTATGTAAGAGTTGAAAAGCTATACTCAAAGAGTTTACTAATTTTATAAAACCACATGAAACTACCATTTTGCAGGGCAAAAGGGTCAAATATGAATAGGTTTGTGGTTTGTTCTATATAATGTGCCATGATCATACAGCCATGTAAACACACTAAAATTCAAGCCATTTCCTTATGCTTCTAAAACCCATATTCTTGTCACTCTTCTCAGTTCTCCAAGGTACTTGGTGAAACGGGAATGTAGGCATACATCTAAGTTGTGAGTCATCTCAGTGTTGTAATGTGACAATATCAAAAGCCTCTCAGAACATCAAAAATCCTAAAGAAAGAATGGTAATTTTCTGCTAGTAGGCACTACAGTCTGTGTTTGGTTTTGTGCTGAAGGCGCTGACCCTGAGGCACAGCAGTGGTGTGACGCCATGAAAACAGGTCAGATGGGTGCATATTGCCCAGTCACAAAAAGCTCAGAAAGAATGCAAGTTCTTCCTTGGGGCTGCAGGAAATGTGAGTCAGTGAAGATTGCTATGGGTTCCTATCTGGAGTCCTAACTTTCTGAGGCACCTAACTGAAGCTACTCATTATTCATGGACAAATGTGAAAGAGAAAAGTCAAGCTTCACTAACAGCTGTTTGTTAATATGAGATTACAAAAAACATTTATGTGATGACACGCAAACAACAGAGGAACACAGGATAATTGCTGAGTAAAGAAAAGCATAAACCAATATTGTACTTTTGGTAATAAATCTTGCTGTGCAGAAAATCCAGATTTTACTTATTGCCATAAGCATTATTAATAACATCAAAAAGAGATAATAGTCTGCTTATGCTGCCCTTGAAATTTAATTGAAGAACACTTTAGATTTAGGATCATTTATTCTAGAGGAAGGAAAAGAAATTCTCAGCAAAAATAAAAATCATTTGTCACCTCCTCCTCTATTTCTATAATGCTCTATATAGTCTAGTATACAGCATATTTGAGTATAGAACTGAATCCTTGTCTCCTATGTCAGTAAACTTGGTGTGTTGCTTGAAGGCATACCTCAAAACTAGACCACTCAACTAACCATCCTAGTCCCCTACCTGAATGCATGGTACCTAGTCATCACTTTGAAAACATACTGAAACATATTGATAAAAAAAACAACTGGATAAATTTGTAATAGAGCATCATGGTTCATAAAGAACTGTTCCCAAAGTTTCTGTTAATAAATATGGGAAATGATCCAGACAGGCAGAAGAAACAAAATATTGACTGGATTCAGTTATACCTCCCAACATGCTGACGGCAACAGTTTATCATTCTTTCTCACTGTTGCTTATGGAAAGTATTTGGTTTCTCCAGTGTTCAAAGAACAAAACTTGGTATCAATCTACTGACCTATTTCTAGATATTTCATATATTTGCTCTAGAACCTCTTGCTTTTGGGTGTTAGATGTCTTTCTAAATTCTTTAATTGAGTAATGCATTTTCACTTTATACCACCAGGACAGTGTCCGTTGAGGATGTTTCTATGCTGGGTAATTTATAAACCTTATGTCAGGGAAGCCTCTTAGTAACCCTTTAAAACATGAATCATCACAGGCTCATTACAAAGATAAGACAACTGAGGCATGAACCGCTTTTGGGATGCTGACCTGGTAGCATGAGAACGATGCCGTCCTCAGGATTCAGCCACAGAGTCAGCTCCAAATGTCCCTCAGCGTCGGGGCTCACAGTTAGTTGTATGGAGCTTTCCTTCAGCTTTGCCTTGCTTTCCAAGTGGTCCACAGTGAACACACAAAACAACCACACTAAAGAAAAGCAAACAGATACTGCAATATTTCTAAAATTTCCCTCTCGATGCTGATTTCTGTAGGAGAAGCAAAAGCAATGAGTTTTGGTTATTAGCCTGATTATTCATGAACTGACTGCAGTTTATGACTTCTTCAGGTGCTCTCCCTTCTGCTTGAATGTCTTTCTTAGAGTGTTTATCTTTTGTTATTTATTTCCAAAACTGTTTAAAAATAAGGGAGAGGGAGTCCTATAGAGCAGCACCGTAAGGAGAAGACAAACAGCAGACGATTGCAGAGGTAAGTTATGAAAAGCAAAGTCTAGGCCCTAACTTCACATCACTAAGGTAAAGCTAACTGCTGTAACCAATAAACCCAACCAGACGCAAAAGTAATGTGTCTTCCTCAGACATCAAGTATCAGGAGAGGGAGGCCCTAGGGAGTAAAAGTCTTGCTTTAGGCTCATCCAGAGATGCAAAGATGGATTTGCCATCACAATGTGTATATTCCAAAGCCACCCATGGCGTGGACATCCAATTGACAGATGATGGCAGGAGCACAGGCACATCCACTTCTTAGCTTCTTTTTGTATCAACTGACTGGCATCGGATCCACAGGTGAGACCTAGCTGACTGGCTCACCTCAACGAAAGAGAGGGAAGAATGTGTTGCTATCGCTTTCTGACAATCACTCCATTTGGGAGAAGAGGAACAGGAATCTTGACTGCAGTCAGTCCTCTGGATCACACTATACAACTATGTCACAAAGTCTCCTGCAAATTGTGAATTTGGATCAGGTGATCTATCTCTTTTCCCCCAGGCCATGGAAATTCACATGACTCAAAGTGTCTTAAGAAAACGATATTTTGAATCTCAGGATGCAAAGTCAATTTCTCTGAAACTGTAAGAATACAATATGGCTATTATTTGACCATCTGCCCTTTGAATCACCAATAAAAATCTCTTTTTATTGTCACTAAAATCAACTGATTGAGTACTGATTATTCCTAGCATTCAATACTGGGTTATAAATACAGTACAGAGGAATTATTTCCATGTAGAAGGCTATATTCTAAAACTAATATGCTTATTAACTATATGTTACATTATAATCCTTAGAAAAGTGAATTGATGTTACTCAAAACATCAGTAATGAGGTTGGGTGTAATTCTATAAAATGTGAGAGCTATCTGGCTCTTTATAATTAGCATATTTAATCCACAACACAACACACTGGGTAACTATTCCAAGTCCTCAATTTACGGAAGAGAAAAAGGAGATTCTGGAAGAAAAGTAGCATCTATCAGTGAGAATCAGAATTTATACATAAGCCCAGGTCTCCTGCTTCTGAATGCTTTTTTCAAGTAAACCAAGATTCTCCTATTGCTTTGGATCTCCAGGTTTCCTCAGCTCCTTTCCCGTCTTCTCTCCGCCCGCGCGGTGAGTCTTCCCCTTGTGCCTGCTCCTGTGCTCGGCTGCTGCCTCCTCAGTCCACGGTTCATTTCCCATCATTTTCCGTGAGCAGATCTTCCTGAGGGGCAGAGCAACTTTCTCATCCCTGCCACTGTCTCCTGCAGATGCCTGGATTGAACACAGTAGCTGCAAGCCATCCTTTTGATCTGAAAAGAAAAGATTTCCCCACTAGGATATTCCTCATGATGATGCAATTATTTCCTTGGACATACCTAGCAAATCTATTTCTAATCACAGGGGATAAGAGGAGAGGAGAAAAAGCCATTCATCCTGCATCGTGCACAGTGGCTACAGATAATATGCACACTGCCCACCCCCCTCTCCCATGCAAGGTCTCCTTTAGTGATTGTTCAAAGATTCAGGGGCAATAGGCTACTCTTCAAAAGCGGTGAGGAACTTCGCATTCAGAAAGGGGTCCGAGGCCCTATTAAATTGCTTTTTTCAAACTTGGCAAAGACATTAGAGCTGGAAATCCTTTCAGCTTCCAACTATCCCCAGCATTAAGAACAGGTGAAGCTCTTAATAACTTTTTGGAGATTGTTTTGATTCAAAGACACAACATGGGACATTCTGCACAAACAAATCCAGCTGTTCAAAATTTCCAATCCTGTGAGGGGAGCAGTAGTAAAATATTTTTTGCCCAAGATGGTGTTTTGAGGTATTGTTAGGAAAGCTGGCTGCTAAATTCATGTACTACATGTGAAAAAAAAAATTTTAAAACATAATTCATAATTTTAATAATGAACTGCAAGTATAACCTGAGATCCACTATTTAAATATTAATGTGAAGGCTAGAAAATACTTTAAACTGAGAAAGAATAATGACAAGAAATAGACTATGATGTATTGTGTTTTATACTGCCAGAAAGCGTTAACTAGGAGAAGAGGAATACTGTTGGTGAAAGACAGCCTGTCCACTAATCAGTCTTCAATTCATTTGAGATCCAAACAGTACACAATGCCATCTCCTTTTAAAAGCATACTTAAGACAAATATCTCATAAGGATAAATGCAAAAGCCCTCTAGGCCATTGTTGTTATAAATGAAGGCAATGAGAAAGAATGTGGCCTGGAGCCAATTTCCACATCTCTGCATATGACCTTAGCCTATTGTCAGGAATATGAATATGCCGGTGACATCATTCAAGAAGCTTGAAAATGCTGGAGAAAAAGTTTAAAAATCTACTGAGAAAAAAACACTGGAAGATATTTTAAATAGCTATTTCAAAAAGTAATATTTATAGTTTGCATTTTGATTTGAAGTTTTGAATTGGTCTTTTTGTGATAAAGTGTAAAAAAGAATGGATGGCATAATCCATGATATGGATGGTTGGACACCTGCAGGACAATAGAAGCAGGAAAGAATAATTTATCCAACCAAACGTTAAGCTTCTCAGATATAGAAAGTCTGCCATGCACCTCTCAATTCTAGAGACTGTGAGTTTGAGAGACAGTAACTCATTCCCATCTATTTTTCTCTTCCTAAAGGCCACAAGTTTCAAGACTTGTCATAACCACACCTCGTTCTTCTAATTTAAATTTCTAAATAGTTGTTCTACTTTTGTTTATTTATTTTGGTACTGAAGGGCACACCCATGGGTACCAGTGAACTCCAGGCATGGCTCTTGTATTATTTTTATTTATTTTTTATTCCAAGATGGTCTCACTAAGTTGCCCAGGTGGAACTCACACTTGCAATTCTCCTGTCTCAGCTTCCCTCCAAATCGTTCTTGAATCTTCACTTGCCAATGGAGCCACTGCTAAAATTAAATGGCTTGTCTGACAGATAATAGAAGTTTAACGTACATTAGTTTTTTACATCTTTTTGTTTGTCACTATGTGCATTCATATACAGTGCTAAGTAGTTCTGGCCAATCGTCAAGCTAGTAGAGAGAGATACCAATGAAAGTCAAAACTTGACATGGTTTCTGACTAGTGCTGAAGATGCTGAGAAGGGGGCACCAGTCTTATACTTACAGATTGATGGTACCAGAGTTTTCTTTCCCCTTCCCCTATTATGTACTTCTAGAAATTCCTCAAATTGCATTCCAAGGATCTCTCTGCCCTCTGTGAATTATTTTCTGTCTCACAGTGTTTATGACACCTATATTTAGCATGATTTGATAATTACCCCTCAATAAAAATTGTTTTTATTGGGTTGATAGGCAGTGCATTAATATGATTAGTAACAGTCATCTGCTTGGCAGGAGACCCTGGGAATCCATTGTCCGCCGAGGAGCCAGCATCCTTTCACAGTCAGGGGACACAGGGAGGACACTGGAGGCTATCGTGAGAAGATCACAACGGAAGACTCCAGGACTGAGACTCAGAGGTCAGTAAACTCAAGTTCTGTTTAAACCATAATCCTACTTCCAAAGTAACAAGTTTAGCCACTGAAATATCACTGCCATTATTGCTCAGTCAGTTTTCTTCCTGCCATTCAAAGAATAAATTGAATGAAAATGCATGAGATTATTGCTAGAGAATTTTCTCTGGAAAACAGGCATTTTTGGTTTGGATTGTCATAAAACTGTTTTGAAAAGCTGGCATGTGCCCAACTTTGTGGATATTATTTGGATTAAAGGAAAGAAGAAATGATAACAAGGACTGGAAATAAATTAAAATTGAGTTAACGTCTATCTTCTAGACATTTCTCGGGGTGGCATTTGTAATCAAATGCAAACTTCTTCTTTATAAGGAATGAGGACTAATTTAAAAATGAATTATCTGTAAAAATATACAAGACCTTAGCAATGCAAAATAAAACGAATTATCCAGCAGTGCCTGAATAATTTGATCAGAGCAGTGCTCCAACTGTCTCCCATTTCCCTTCAAAATTAGTGGGGGCATGAAAGACGTGTCTCATGCTAGAGCTCTCTACTTTTCACTTTTATTTCAAAATTGGGCAGATCCCTCAATGTGAAGTTAATGAATGAGTGTGTGATATCAAAACACTAGGATACAGAGTAAGAATTCAGTCAATCACAAAAGCATTTTGGCTTTCTGTAGAAAAGCAGAGTTATCCTTTCACATAGTAATTATTTTCACACAAAGGTAAGCCCTGCCATATCTTGTCACTATCTGCACTGTGAGATGGCTTTTCTGTGAGGATAAAGAACACTGAGTGTCCCCTGAGTCTGGTGACTTGGAAGAAATTTCAAGTACTTTGTCTCTAATTCAAATTCCACAGTAAATTTCTCTGCAATAAGTTATCTCTACAATGAATTCCATATTAAGTAAATCCCACTGCAACTGATGCCTGGTGTCTGAGAGACAGGCTATCAATATAACATTTATTATGAAAGATAAACATAGCATTCTTTCTAAATACTGTGCACTAGAGCTTGCTGTGACCATATATACCTTGACTTTCCATTATGAAGACAAGAGAAAAATGCATTTTAAAGGAAAATAAAATACAAATTGCAAAGTATTCTCCACAGCCCTAATTTTGGACTGACTGGTGACCCATGAATACTACTAGTAGCATGAATTAGCATCCACTGGGCACGGTATGAATCCAATTGCTCATTGGTATGTGCGACCTCGGCAGCCACATAAGTTATTCATCACTTTCTAACTTCATAAGCAATTTCATTAGACTCAGTTTCTATCCTTAATTAAATGGAAATATTCAAAGCCTAACTTACAGATACCTTTTAAATAATATCAATCACATCACAACTGTTTAAGGAAAAATACTATGCCATCCTAGTTTATAGCCTTTTTATGAACCAGTTGAACTAGCTCGGTAGACTATTCGCCTAAACTTCTCTTCATCTTTCTCCTTACTTTACCCAGTCCTACCCCTGATCCATCCCTGCCATTTACTTTATGGCTTAGTACAAAAGAAAACAGGTCCCAGAACTAAGATAGAGATGCAAAGCAAATAATCAGAGAAGGAGCCAGGTCACCTAAAGTTGCAAGAATGTTATACTTCAGGAGACGAAAAACTGAGAGCAAAATATAGAGTTAACAATTCAAAGAAAAGAATAAATATCTGTTCCTAAATCCAGGAATCCAGCAGCAGAAATCGAAAGCAAGAGAGCTAAGGATCAAGAAATGAAGTCTCTGGAGAACCCAGGGAACCGGGTTAAGGGAATTCCTTTTACAAAGACGCCCGATTTTCAGGTGCTACTCTACACTGACTGGGGAAAGTGAATTGCATTTAAAGAAAACATGTTTACAAGACATGTTTTCTGAAGTAAACCACTAAATATGTGACTGCTCATCTTTAAAATGTTTAATATTTTCTCCTTACCTATTAAATAAGCTCAACTATCTAGACTGGCATTCAAAACTCAAATTGCAAAACCTCTCCTTTAATATTAGTTTTCATTAGGATTCATCCTCATGAAGACCTCCACGTTTGTTCATGGTGTCATACTGCTGAGAGCTGGAGAGGAAATGTGCCTTCATATTAAAAAGCTCCTGGCAGGTTAAGGGAGGTGGGAACCCATATCAAAACGCACACTGGTAAAATTTCAGAATAGTAAGAAAAAATAACCCACCCCCCCAGGGACCATTAACTCTTCTATGCTTTTAAATTAATGTTTCATAAATTGCTTCTCAAAATTTCAAATCTTTTTCCTTGTTCTCATTCATAGATGATAGTATTGTTGTACTTCACTAGGAAAATTTAAGCAATTGGAAGACTGCTCTCACACTCCAGTAAGAAATCTACTTACTGTCTCCACCTGGGCCTAGATATCTGCCTTCCAACCCGTAATATGGGAACCCTGTATTACTAAGCCTACCCTCTGCAGAATATTTAATCTCATAAATCGATTGCACCCTGTATAGCTAAGCCTACCTTCTGTGGCATATTTAATCTCATAAATGAGCACACCTCTTTTCTCTTACCAGGGTTTCATTCTCTAACTGACCACTCCTGTCAGGATAGAAACACACTCCTACTTCTTCCACTGGGGAAAAAAATATGTGTATATATATATATATATATATATATATATATATATCTCCTCCTGACCTCTTAACACATGAGTTATCAACATTTTTTCATTTTTTATTACCTTTTTTGGCGAATCTATTTGACAAGATCATCTCTATGACTTACCTCCAATTCTCTTTCTTTCTTTTGGTTTTTATTCTGCCATCCTTAATCATACCATCAATCGGACTTCCACCCATTCTACCCTCTCCACCCAAATTGCTCTTGTGAAGGATTTCAATATTTTCAAGTCGCTAAATCCACGTGGGAATTGTAAATCCCTCTATTATTTTCTTCAGTAGCAACATTTGGCATAAAACATTGATTTCTTTTTCTTCCTATACTTAGTTTCAGGACAGTGAACATCCTTCATTTTGTTTCTTTTTTAAACAGTTGCTCCTTTCAAGCTTCTTCATCTTCTCTTTTTCCTCTCGATCTTTTGTTGTTGAAACATGATCTCAGTGTATTTTGTGCTGCTATAACAAAATACTACATAATGTTAATTTTATAAAGAAGAAAAATTTATTTTCTCATACTTCTGGAGGCTGAGAAGTCCAACAGTAGGTTTTGGAAATTTCAGTAGCTTTCTGCTTCCAAAATGGTGCTTCTAATGCAGCATCTTCCATGGGGCAAAAAAGTTGAATCTTCACCTGTTGGAAGGGAGAGGACACCAAGGGTAAACTCTCTCCATCCAGGCATTTTCTAAGGGCATCAGTTCCCATTCACAATATTCTAGCCCTCATCACTGGATAACTTTCCTAAACACCATCCCACTAAATACTGTTATGTGGCAAGCTTCAACATAAATTTTGAAGAAGACAAAAGCATTACACACACAGAAAGCACTCTGGGAATTACTATTTACTTATGTACAGTTGTTCCCTAAGGGCTCTCCTCCATCTCATTACTTTACATACATCTAGATGAGGTAATCCTCACATGTATATCTTCTGGCCAGACTTTTCATGAATTACATTCATACATGACATCACCAAAATTTAACCCATTTTTCTAAACCTCGAACTATTTGACCTACAAGTTTCCACATCTCACTGAAATTTCAGTTGATAAAATGAAAAATCTTGGAGTTATCCTTGTATTCTTTCTTTCACATTTCACATTTAATCTGCCTGAATACTCCATTGATAGTGCTCTCAAAATATATAAGGAATCCAACTAGCAGTCACAATCTCCTGGTCTGAGTCACACATAACAGATACCATTTAAATATAAGGTCACATGTAGGTGAAAAATAAATGGATATAAAAATATACATGTCATAAACAGTAAGCATGAGAATGCAGGAGTGGCTATTATAATGTAAAATAATCTGGATGTCAAGAAAAGTTGTATTAATGGGGATGAAAAGTGATACTTCATAGTGATAAAATGAATAATTCATCAAGAATTTATAAAAAATATAACATGTATGTCCTCTAATAATAGAAATTTTAAAATAGTCAAACATGAGCAGAATTTAAGGAAAAATGAGCAATTACATGACTATTAAAATTAGCACTGATAGAAACAATAGACAGAAATAGCAGCACCATCAGTTACCCTGATATAACTGACTCAGGAGGCTGAGGCAGAACAATTGCTGTGAGCTCAAGACCAGCCTGAAATATACAGCCAGTCCTATCTCAAAAAACAAAACAACAAAAATATGTTCAACATCACTGATCACTTGAGAGATACAAGTTAAAACAACACTGAGAGTCCATCTCAACCGAGAAAGAATGGCTGTTATCAACAAACCAACTAGTAACAAATGCTAGCAGGGATATGAGAGAAAGGAACCCTTCTCTACTGTTGGTGGGAATGCAGACTGGTGCAAACAGTGTGGAAATCAGTCTGGAGATTACTCAAAAAAGTAAAACTAGAAATTTCATTTGACTCAGTCCCCCTTTTTTCTTTCTTTCTTTCTTTCTTTCTTTCTTTCTTTCTTTCTTTCTTTCTTTCTTTCTTTCTTTTTTTGTGCAGAGGATCAAACTCATGACCATTTGACTGCCAAGCAGGCACTTGTGCCACTGAGCTAAATCTCTGGCTCCATATTCCCCTTCTTGTATCCCAAAATAATTAAAACATCACACCACAGAGATGCATGCACACTCATGCTTATAGCAGCACAGTTTGTAGTAGCTAAATTTTGGAAACCGCCCAAATGCCATCAACCAATGAATGGATAAAGAAGATGTGATTTTTTAATACATTTGAGTACTACTTAGCCATAAATAAGGATAAATTTGAGCTATTTCTAGGTATATGGATGAACCTTGGGACCATACTTTTAAGTAAAATAAAATAGACACACATGCTTAAATATTGCATTGCTTCTCAGGTGTGAAGAACCAAAAGTGTAAGTAAGAACCAAAAAATATAATAGTTACTGAAAAATAGAAAGAAAATATTCAAATTGAAAGGGGAACAAGGAAAGAGGGAGGGAAAAAGGAAGAAAGCGACAAGAACAAAAAAAGACAATAGAAGGAAAAAATGGAAACAGAGCTTTTGTAAATGAAGAGGTGATGAGAAGTTGAATGGAAGGAAGAGAATTGGGGAAAAAAGGAGAATCATAATATATCATGTACCAGTACAAATTCGCTTATGATGAATGTGATCACTTTGTATATCTAAAGTATAGCAGTAAGATTAATTAAAAAACAAAACACAAAACAAAACATAAAGACCATGAAGACTATCCAACAACTGTAGAATATTCTTTTTTAATGCACATTTGTATTATAATTTGTTCACTAAAAATAATAAAATAAGTCACAACACATTTAAAATAACTGAAATCATACAGAGCATATCCTTTGACCACAACAACATTAAATAAAAAATCAATACTGTAATAAGATGTCTAAAATACTCAAGTATCCATAATACATATGACAGCTTTATAGATACTTTCTGTATCAAGACAAAAATCACAAAACAAGTTTGAAAATATATTAAATTGAATGAAACTGAAAATACAGCAAATGTTCATATCAAATTTATTTGTAATAGTAAAAAAATAGATTGTCAGTTCAAAGTCAGTCAATAGTTGCTTTGATACTGCAAATATACTATAATTATATGATGAATGCTATTGAAAATAAAAAACTACAATAACAATCATAAAAATTCCTTTAAAAAACCTTTTACAATGTGAAGAAATGCAAAAAAAATTATGAAATGAGAAATCTTAACATTATACTCCTATATTATTTTCCAAAATTAAAACATACCATCATTCATTTCCATGTAAGTATTACATTGCATACATACAGATATTATGAGGAAGTTTTATGGTACTTAAAATGCTGGTCCTAATATTCAGTAGACTATTTAAACAAATTTACAAAACTTTACTAAAGGACATTAAAAATAAATAAAACATTGGTTTTTTGAATAACAAGGCTTAATGCTTATATAGGTCAGTTCTGCTCAAATTAAATTATTAATAAAATCCTTTTAATTTAAAATCTAAACAGGCTTATTTTGTTGAACCTTACAATTTGACTTGAAACTGATATATAAATACAAAGATTGACCAAAACATTCCTGAGAAGAAAAATGAGAAATATTGATTTTTATTATACAAACATAGTAAGTAGAACAGTGTGTATCTTAATCTATAATTAAACATTATAAGGAATCTTTGTGTGTGAGGGAATTGGCATTACAGAGAACTGTATTAAATAAATAATGCTGAAAAAATCCATTTCTATAACACACTATGTACAAATTTTGGTTTTTGATGGGCCAAATTTTCAAAGAAAATTAATGTAATTTTCAAAAGAAAGTATTAGAAAAAACATTTATAACTTGAAGAAGAGGGTAATGTTTCACATAACACATTAAAAATTTAAAATCATAAGGTTTTCCCAACCTGACTTCACTAAGCTCTTAAACTTGTATGTTTTAAAAATCACCACTACAAGAAAAATAAAAGTCAAGCCAAAAAGATGATAAAAGTATTTGAAGTTCACATCACTAGAAAAAAAATAAAATAAGGTAAACACACACTAAGAAAAACAGGAGAAATAAACAGCTACCAGTATTTCACCGCAGAAAAAAAACCAAAATGACCACCTCAGAAGCCAGGCAATGGCCCGCTCAAGCATTTAGAGCTTTACAGAAGCATCACAGGGTGAGGGGCAAGCGTAAAGAAACAGAAATGTGGGGGGACCCTGGCCCCCAACCACTGCATGTGGTTGAGCACAATCCTAGACATATTGCCCGGATGTTGATCCAGCGTGTAGTGCTGCCCGACTGTTGATTCCAAGTAACAACAGAAGGCAACCAGGGAAAAAAAACCTATAACTATGTTTGCTCACTGGCTATTAGCAAATGCAGGAATGCGATCTCAGAGCATAGGAAGTGGGTTAGGCAAGAAGAGACCCCACAGCAAGGCCTCTTTTCTGGGGTCACCACTGGTGGGTCCTTCAGAATCATGGGCTGGTTACAGAGTGAAAAACAACTCACAGGTTTCCTCAAAACCCAGGTACCAATGAAAAGACTCCGGTATTCTAAAAGGTCAGGGAGACAGGATGCTCTGGAAAGGAAAGCAAAGCTATACAAAATAACTGGCCAACAATTCAGAATAAATCTCCCTAAAGAAGTTAAAAGATCTCTAAGAAAATGTCTACGGAAAATGAAATTTGGAAAATAAATCATGAGCCAAATAAAAAATTTAACAAAGAAATAGAGAAAAATCTTAGAGACAAAGAATACTATTCTTTAACTGAAAAATTAAATAAAAACCTTTTATAGCAGACCTCATCACACAGCAGTATTAATGAGCATAACAATGCAAGACATTTGAAATTAGTCACAGAGGATACATGAATAAAAAAGAAGGCATAGTATAGGATATCATCACACAAGCTAAGCTTTGTATAAGAATTCCTGAAGAACAAGAGGGAGAAAATGTACGTACAACACATCTATGAAAATAACGGCTGGAAATTTACAGAATTCGGAAATAATGTTAACATCTACTTGCAGAATGTTCAGTTTTCCAATAAAATTCAACCCAAAAAGGAGATCACCAAGATACATCACAATCAAATGACAAAAATCGACTACTGAGAAAAAATACTTTGGTAAGACACAAGAAATGTATCACCCTCAAAAAAGTCCTCATCTGTCAATTGGTGAACTTCTCAGCAGAAACTTTGCAGAATCAAAGACAGCAAGGTGATATATTACAGGTATTAAAGAAAAAATACTGTAGACCAAAGATTAATACTGTGATAATCTCCATACTTCTCAAAGCAATCCGCACATCCAATGCAATTCCTATCGAAGTTTTAATGTCTTTTATTTATGTATTTATTTATTTTTGTACCAGGGATCTAACTCACAACCTCACACCTTCCAGGCAGGCACTTACACAACTGAAGTAAATCCCCGGCCCTATTTTTTTGAGACAGGGTCTCCCTATGCAGTTTAGACTGGCCTTGCACTCACTTTGTAGCCCAGGCTGGTCTCAAACTCACAATGATCCTCCTGCCTCAGCCTCCTGAATGCTGGGATTAAAGGCATGTGCCACCATGCCTGGCTTAATGTCATTTTTTAAAGAAATAGAACAATACTTAAAACTGGTATTGACTTATGAAGAACCTGAATAGCCACAGCAAATTTGAGTGAAAAACAAAGCAGAAAGAATTGTGCTCCCAATTTCAAAAGTGATTGAAATCAAAACAGCATGGTACTGGCACAAAAACAGACACACTGATCCATGGATGGAAAATCCAGAAATAAAATCACATATTTATAGTCAAATTTTACAGAGATGCCAAGAACACACAATGGAGAAAGCATTATCCCTTCAACGCACTGTTGGGAAAACTATCCATACGCAGAAGAAAGAAATTGGATTCTTATCTGTCACCATATACATCAATCAACTCAAAATGAATTAAAGACTCAACAGTTAAGTCCTGATACTATGAAATTACTAGGAGAAATATGGAGAAAAATCTCCATTTTATTGGTCTGCCATATAGAACAATAGCAAAAAACGTTGACAAATTAGATACTATAACATAAAAAAGATTCTGTACAGCAAAGGAAACAATTAAAAAAACGAAGTTAAGCTTTAGAATATCTTTTCTAGGAAGTACTATGAGACAGTTAAAAAGACTACATCAAGATAGATTGAATGAGTGATCTTCAAGGCATTGTAATTAGAAAAACATATGCTTCAGAACAATGCTTTTATTTACTTAAAAACCTAAAAAACTGCTTGTTCATTTATATCTATGTGTATATTGGTATAGGTGTATATATGTATATATACACATATGCTTACACACAAAGGAAGAAAGTGTGGGAGAACCCTACCTATAGCCCGAAAAGATTATAGCATGAGGAGTGTATGTTAGAGGTAAAATAAATGCAAAATTGGGTAAGAGAGAGCAAACTTTAAACAAGAATTTTTTGAGATCTACACTAAATCCCAGTGAAAGGTAGGTAGCAAGATTTTAAAGAAAGCATATATTGAAAAGCCCTAGATTGTAGTTTGGTTGAAAGACAGGTTTGGCTTCTTTGGAAAACAGAACCCTAAGAAACACTGAGTAGAACATTAGCTTTTGCCATGGTGTGCCCGGAAGGAGATTCAAGAGAAGGTGAACATAGATGGCAACAATGCAGAAAAGCGTGGCGTTTGAAATCAAAGGGCAGTGTTTTATTTGTGAAGCCTAAAAATGCTTGCTGTCTTCAATGCATTTCTTCTCACACAGATCTCAAAATAGAACTGTATTTTTAGTAAGGGAACAAGCAATATATACTAAATTTTTGCAATAAAGTTATTCCAAAAAGCACGTGAAAGTTTCTCCTTTACTGGTGTCATGATCCAAGGCACAGGAATATTGTGGCTTGAAAGATATTTCTGCCATTTATAAAAGATGAGCTTTCTCAAGGTCCAACAAGCTGATTACAGTTTTGCCAACTCCCAAACAACAGAAAGAAGTAAAAAGATGAAAAGTGTTTGCCCACATCCTTTGAAATGAAGACCCTGCATCTTTTCCATTTATACCACACTGGCCATAATGTAAGTTTGTGAGCTCACCTATCCACACAGACGGTGGAAAACTTGTTCATCAGCTGGGCCAACATGTGCCAAGAAAAACTGTATAATTATGAAACAATAGGAAAAAATGTTGGGGAATAAGAAGTTTAATAGAAATAGCAACTATAATACTAAAAACAGAAGGATATAAAAGATAAAATACCTCTAAGACAATTGGTGGAAATAAAGAAAGAAAATATATATCATGATGACCTCAAACTGTTTATAATGTGTGGTGATTTCTGTCAATGGAAAATTAGGTTAATTAAAGCTTCAAGATAAATTTTATGTATTAAACTTTTATTGAGTTAACTTCATTGGTGCATTTGTTATACACATAACAATCCCATTTATCACAGGGAATTCATACATGTGTGTGATGTATCTTTATTCTTCTCATTTTTTCATTCCATTATGCTCCCTTCAATTCCTCTTTCTCTCTTTATTTACAAAAAGATTTATCCCAAAGTGCATTCATTTATCTAGAAATGGCTCAAGTTTATCTTTCTGTGTGACTGAGTAGTACTCCATCATATTAAAAAAAAAAATACCCCGCACGCACACACATCTTTTTTATCCATACAGAAGTTGATGATTATTTGGGCTTTTTCCAAGATTTAGCTATTACAAACTGTGCTGCCATAAACAAGAGTGTGCATGCAACACTATGGTATGGGGAATAGCTGAAAAAAATGGAATCTCTAGTTTTAGGTTTTTGAGGAATCTCTTTATTGATTTCCACAGTGGTTTTTTTCCATGGAGGTATTAATATGAGGTATTACACTTATTAATTTGCATATATTGAACCATCCCTGCATCCCTGGGATGAATCCTAATTGGTCATGGTGTATAATCTTCATGATGCTTTGCTATATTCTGTTTACCAGATCTTACTGAAGATTCTTGTGTCTTTATTCATGAGGGAGACTAGCCTTAGTTCTCTTTTTTTGTTAAATCTTCTTTGGTTTTGTTATCAGGGTAATGCTTACTTCCAAGAATGACTTTGCAAGTAATACGTCACTTTCAGTTTCACTAAGGAGTATAGGAAGTAGTGGCACATCAGAATGCACATTCTTTTCAGCTGCACATGGGACATGCTCCAAAATAGACCATGTACTGGTTCATAGAACACGCTTAAGTAAATGTAAGGGAATTGAAATTGTCCCATGCATACTATCAGACCACAGTGCAATAATGTTGGAAATCCATAACAGAGGAAACCAAAAGAACTTCACCAACACAAGGAAATTAAATAACACACTGCTGAACACTCAGTGGGTCACAGATGAATTTAAAGAAGAAATTAGACAGTTTTTACAGTTGAATGACAATGACAATACAACATACCGAAACTTGTGGGACACAATGAAAGCAGTCTCAAGACAGTTATTCATAGCAGTAAATGCCCATATCAGGAAAACAGAACAAGCTCATATAAACAACTTAATATTGAACCTCAAACTTCTAGAAAAAGAGGAGTAGACTAAGCCAAAAGCTCGTACAAGGGAGGAAATGATAAGGATCAGAGCAGAAATTAACACACTGGAGACTAAAAAAAAAATACAATGAATCAAACAGTTGGTTTTTTGAAAGATTAAATAAAATTGATAAATGTTTGGCCAACCATATCAAAAAAAGGAAAGAAAAGACTCAAATCCATGCAATTAGGACTGAAAAGGGTGAAATCACAACAGACACTGTAGAAATCCAGAAAATTATCTATACCTGCCTTGAAACTTGTATTCTATTAAGATGGAAAATACAGAAGAAATAGGCAGATTCCTAGATACATATGAATTACCAAAGTTGACTCAAGATGATATAAAAATCGTAAACAACCCACTATCAATAAATGAAATTAAAGATGTAACTAAAAACCTATCAACAAAGAAAAGCCCAGTCCCTGATGGATTCACTGCTGAAATCTGCAAGAAATTTAGTGAACACCTAGGGCCACTACTTCTCAAACTCTAATGAAATTGAAAGGGGAGCAATATCCCCAAATTCATTTTTGGAAGCAAGCATTACTCTGATTCCAAAACCAGAGAAGGATCCAACTAAGAAAGAGAATTACAGGCCAATCTCCCTAATGAACAATGATGCAAAAATTCTTTTTTTTTTAAATTTTATTTTAAAGATAGTAAAATCCAACAAAATATAACAAAGTCAATCAAAACAAAACCGTAGAACTGGTACAGAACTTCATAGTAAGATACTAGGAAAACAACAGCTACCATAGTATATCTTGATATCTTCACAATAGTTGACCATTCCATCAGGTATAGTAAAATCAAACCAAAAACAAAACAGAATAAAACCAATAAAAACAAAATATGAAATAAAACAAAAAAAATTAATCAGAATAAAACAAAACAGTGAGAACAATATTGGGCCTCAAAGACAAGATAGAAGGGAATCCCCCATGCCACATTGCATACTGTCATATTCCTAAGAGATGTTCAGACTGCTGGCCCCAGGCCTGCGAAATCAACCAAACAATACAAGCATTTAGTTGCTTCATGTACCTTAGTTGCTATCAACTTAGCTAGTCCTCAGAACCAGCAGGTTGCTTACTGGGCTGGGGGTGGAGTTGTCCTTGATTCTTAGCCCATGGGCTGGTAGACTTACAGGAGGCACATCTTTCTCTTCCTGGAGTCCATGCCAGTCATGGGCCACTCACCAGGAAGGCAGGCTAGCTGTCTTCTTGTTCGAACCTCCTTGATGCAATGCGGTGGGTTCTCAGGAGGCACATCTTTCTCTTCCTGGACTCTGCACTAATCACGTGCCACTCACCAGGAAGACAGGCTAGTTGTCTTCTGGTTGGAGCCTCCCTGAATGCCACTTACCAGGAAGGCAGGCAATGCAAAAATTCTTAATAAGATATTAGAAAATACACTACAGCAAATCATCAAAAAGATTGTATAACATGATCAAGTGAGATTCATCCCAGGGATGCAGGGATAGTTCAACATACATAAATCCATAAATGTAATGCATCATATTAACAGAGCCAAGGATAAAAGTCATATGATTATCTCAATAGATGCAGAAAAAGCCTTTGACAAAGTCCAGCACCTATTCATGATAAAAAAAAAAACCTACAGAAACTTGGAATTGACGGTGTCTATCTCAATCTGATAAAAGCTATCTATGACAAACCAATAGCCAACATCATACTAAATGGACAAAAACTGATAGCTTTCACTCTAAAATCAGGAACAGAACAAGGATGTCCACTCTCTCCACTCTTATTCAATATAGTTCTGGAAACTTTAGCCAGAGCAATTAGACAAGAAAAAGAAATAAAAGGAATAAAGATAGGAAAGGAAGAAGTTAAACTAGCATTATTTGCAGATGACATGATACTCTACCTAGAAGATCCCAAAAATTTCACCAAGAGACTTCTAGATTTAATAGGCAGATTTAGCAACATAGCTGATTACAAAGTCAATACTCAAAAATCAATGGCATTTTTGTACACAAATAACAATCTCACTGAGAGAGAAATTAGGGAAACAATACCTTTTACAATAGCGTCCAAAAAATGAAATATTTAGGAATCAATCTAATGAAAGATGTAAAAGACCTCTATACTGAAAACTATAGTACTCTGAAAAAGGAGATTGAAGAGGATATTAGAAGATGGGGAGATAACCCATGCTCTTGGGTAGGAAGAATCAGTATAATCAAAATGGCCATACTTCCAAATCTGTTATACAGATTCATTGAAATCCCAATCAATATACCAATAACATATCTTACAGAATTAGAGAAAACAATCCTAAAATTCATCTGGAACAAGAAGAGACCTAGAATAACAAAGGCAATCCTGGGCAGCAAAGACAAGACAGGGTGCATCACACTTCCTGATCTGAAATTATACTATAAAGCTATTGTGTTAAAAACAGTGTGGTACTGGCAAAAAACCAGACCCAAGGATCAATGGAATAGATTAGAAGATCCAGAAACAACTCCAGACACACTAAGTTACCTTATCTTTGACAAAGGTGCCAAGCACATTCACTGGAAGAAGGATAGCCTTTTTAATAAATGGTGTTGGAAAAACTGGCTTTCCACATTCTGAAGACTAAGACTGGACCCATATCTTTCACCATGTACTAAGTTGAAATCTAAATGGATTAAAGACCTCAACATTAAAACAGAAACATAAAAAATATGTTGGACGATAAAGTAGGTAAAGCTCTTGAAGACATTGCTGTAGGCAAAGACTTTATGAAAAAAAGCCAGACTGCACAGGAACTATTGCAAAGGATCAACAAATGGGATCTCATCCTACTGAAAAGCTTTTGCACAGCAAGAGAAACCACCAACAGTGTAAAGAGACTACCCACAATCTGGGAGAAAATGTTTGCCAGCTGTCCCTCACATAAAGGATTAATATTGAAAACATATAAAGAACTTAAAAAAATCAATCCTCTAAGATTTAAAGACCCAGTCCAAAAATGGACATCTGAGATGAACACACACTTCTCAAATGAAGAAGTACAAACAGCAAATAAATATGTGAAAAAATATTCAACAGCACTGGCCATTCGAGAGATGCAAATGAAAGTAACACTGAGATTACACTTCACCCCAGAAAGAATGGCTAGTATTAAGAAGTCAACCAATGACAAATGCTGGAGGGGCTGTGGACAAAAAGGAACGCTTCTCCACTGTTGGTGGGAATACAGGCTGGTGCAACCATTGTGAAAGTCAGTGTGGAGATTCCTCAAAAAGCTAGGATTGAAGGTCCCATTTGACCCAGTTATTCCCCTTCTGGGTATCTTCCCAAAAGAATTAACAACATCCTACCACAGTGATATATATGCACCTATGTTTATAGCTGCCCAGTTCATAATAGCTAGATCTTGGAAACAACCTAAATGCCCCTAGACTGAGGAATGGACATAAAAGATGTGGTATCTCTATATAATGAAATGCTACTCAGTTATAAAGAACAATAAACTAGACATTTTCACTCTAAAATGGATGAGTATTGAAAATATGCTTCTCAGTGAACTAAGTAAGTCACACATGTAGCCATCACATTGCTGCACTTGTGTGATGAACTGAAAGAAAATCTATGTATGTAAAGAATTAGTTAAGACAAAGAAAAATAATTTTGAGTGAAAAGTAGTTTTCACAGGGTCGTCTTCAGATTTCATTTTTAATGTGAAATGTTTATTTGAAAATAATAGAGCACTGATAACAAAACAGATAGTCATATAGCTGGTTTCTCTTGATTCATTGAGGCAAAAGATTTGTGCTAATTGTTTTCTGGACAATGTTTCATGTCTGTATCTTATACCCTAAACAATTGCTGTGAATATAAAAATATGCAATATGCTGATTATTGTTACTCTCCTATTGGCTGGTTGTGAAACTGTTATTCTTTGGTCTGTTACTTTTTTTCTGTTTAAAATAAAAAAAAGAAGTAGTGGCATTAGATTGCCTCTAAAATTCTTGGACAGTTCAGCAGTGAACCCATCAAGACCTAAGCTTTTCTTTGTTGGTAGAATTTTATTACATCTTTAGTTTCATTGACTGTATTGAGTTATTTAGAATTTTATATCTTTTTGATTCAACTTTGGTAATTCACATGCAACTAGGGATCTGTCCATTTCTTCTGCATTTTCCAACTTATTTAAATACAGTTCCTCGAGGTAGGTATTGATGATCTTCTGTATTTTTGCAGGATCTATTGTAGTTTCACTCTTTTCATCCTTAATGCATGGATTTGAGTCTTTTCTTTTAATAATAATAAGTAAGGGCTTGTCAACTTTATTTAATCTTTCAAAGAATCAACTGTTCAATTCGTTGATTCTTTGTATTGTTTTCTTAGTCTCAGTTGCATTAATTTCTGCTCTGATCTTTATAATTTCCTCACTTATATAAACTTTGAGATTGATTCACTCTTCTTTTTTAGAAGTTTGAGGTTCAAAATTAAGTTGTTTATTTGAGCTCATTCTGTTTTCTTGATGTGGGAATTCATCTCTATAATTTTTCCAATGATTAATTTCATTGTTTCACATAAGTACCATTATGTTGCTTTGGAATTATAATTTAATTGTACAAAATGTCAAATTTCTCCTTTAAATTCATCTATGATCCGTTGGTTGTTTGGGGGGGATGCTACTTAATTTCCAAGTGTTTATGTATTTTTTATGGTTTTATTTGCCATTGATTTTCAATTTCATTGCACTATGATCTGATAATATGCATGGAATAATTTCAGTTATTTTGCATTTACTTAAGTATGTTCTTTGAGCTAGTACATAATCTATTTTGGAGAACATCCCCTGTGCATCTAAGAAGAATGTGTATTCTGATGTTGCGAGTTGGAACACTTTGTAGGCATCTACTGAATCAATTTGTTTATAGGTTTATTTCAGTTCTGAATATTTCGTTGTTGAATTTTTTGTCCAGTTGATCTGACTATTTGTGCCAATGGGGTATTGACATTCCCATTACAATTGTTACTGTTTATTTGAGTTTTCATGTCCATTAACATTTCTTTTATATAGTTGGTTGTGCAGGCAATTGGTGAATATATATTTATGATTTTTATCTGTACCTCTTGAAGTTTTTCCTTAAGAGACTTTCTTTGTCTCTCTTGATCACTCATGGCTTGAAGTTCATCTACAAACAGAATGTCTACCCCTGCTTTTTTCCAGGTTCCTATTGCATAAAGTATTGTTTTCCATCCTTTGATTTTCAGTCTATGAATTTCTTTTTGAATTAACATGTTTCTTGTACATAGCATATTGTTGGATCTTGTTTCTTGATCCATTCTGCCAGTCAGTTTCTTGATTGGTGAATTGAGACCATTTATACTGATAGCTATATGATAACTTATATGGTAAGTATTGGCTCATTCTTGTCACTCTTGTTAGTTCCTATCTTTCCCCTCTGTTTAATTACTTGCCTTGCCTGGTGGATTCTTTCTATTGGTGTTGATGGAATTGTAGTCTTCCTTATCTATTTTTAGAATATCCTTTATACATTTTGGAGCTCTGGCACCGTGATCGTAAATTTCATCATTTGTTCTTTGTTATAGAAGTACCTAATTTCTACATTGATTGTGAAAGATAGTTTTGTGGGCTACATCACTCTGGGTTGGAAGTTGCTTTCTTTTAGGATTTGAAATATTTCATTCCAAATCTCCTTGACTTAGGGTTTGTGTTGAGAAGTCTGCTCTTCTACTCCTTTCTTAATCTGATCCAAAACTGAGTATGTTAATAGCATCCAATTGCATAACTAATTTGAAACAGTAAAATTAAGCCTAATTCAATTATTTTGGAATCAAAATTCATATGGACATCCTTCAACTTACAGTGGGGGTTATGTCCCATAAACCTATAATAAGTTGAAAATACTGTAAGTCAAAAATTCATTTAATATACCTAACTTACCAAGCATCATGCTTTAGTCTAGTCTGTCTTAAACTTGCTCAGAACGTGTAATGGTAAACTATAATTGGGAAAAAATGGCACAAAGCCTACATTATAGAATACTGAGTATCTCCTATATACAAACTGAAGGACATTTAGTAGACATAATGAAATGTGAAGGAATGAAACACAGGGTCAAAAATTGTGGACGACACAGTGCACTACAGGGTACGAGTTCTTTACTCTGGTTTTCTGGGAGCAGCAGATCACTTTTGCTGTCCTGTGTATTAAAAGAACATTATGCCACATGTCACTGACTGGGAAAATACCAAAATTCAAAATCTGAAGAACAGTTGCTATCGAAGGCATGTCCCTTTCACACTGTGGTACAGTCAGAAACCTAAAGTGCAACCACTAGAAGTTTAAAAACACACGTACATGATTAGATAAATCTCTCAGCTTCCAAATCCCCAAATTAACAATTTTGTATTTATTTTTTCATTGATGGAGACATAAATTTCTCAAGCATTAAATCCATTTAAGTCACAGTTGTTTCACATGCCAAAATTTAACTAGGCAAAACCCTAACCATTTTGTCCTGTCTTTTTTTACCACAGTTATCCCAACAGAGTTCCACTGTGTTAACCAACAGATGATGTTGGTTAACTTATCTGATGATCAGACAGCCCTAACAGACAGGCAACTTGATCTAGTAAAATGGAAGACTTGTGGAACACATCCCACATACAGTTGTTAGACAGAGAAAGCAATGTGGTTTCCTTCGTCCTTAGAAGCTTTTTATTATCTGGAGTTTACCCAGTTCGAATGATCAGATGGGAAAAAGAACTTTAGAAAGGCTACAGTTCTGTGAAATCAAGTTCAGCAACAGAATATTCAAAATGGGGAAAAGGAAAGTAACTTGCAAAGGCATATCCACATCCTGATTTATGTTCTTGTTTTTGCATTGTTTTGTTTTTCAGACCACAAAACTCAATTCAAAGATATAGATTTTCTTATCCAAAGTCACATAGCTAGTTACATCAGAAGGCTATGTCCAAGGACTTTTAGGAAGCATCTCCAAGTGCTCAGACTTACAAATCATTCATTATTCGCTTTAGCATTTTTCTTTCTTTTTTGGTATAGATTCACATCACTCTGTCTAAGCAGCTCCTTTGTATAGTTTATTACCAATTCACTGTGAACAAATAATGTCCTATATCCTTTGGGGCAATTACTTTACTTAACAATAGTTGACTCATGGGAAAATTTAATTGGACATAGGAGAATGTACTAGAGAATATGAGGCTTAGCTGGAAATTAAAAATAAATACTCTGACGAGTTTTCCTTGAATCCTGGAGAATGCCTGGAAAATTAGAAATTGTTGTTCAGGGCCTAGGGACATAGTTGGCTTTAATTTTCCTCAGAGTTCTTCTTTTCTTGATGGTTGAAACTGCCTCAGATACCCAATATCATATCAGAAATGAAGTTACGGGCATTGAATTGGCCAGAAAAGGACATACTTGAAATTTCCTAGGCAGAAGTTTCAGTTCTGCTGGCCTATGGCCCTGGCAACTGCTGTTCACAAGGCAGGACTTCTGGTAATCATACAATCTTCCTGGACAAAACAATGCTTGCCAGTTTACCTTTTGAATCTCTTTCTGGTCTTTTGCTACACAAATCTCCACACTTTTCTTGGATATCATTCCAGGGGAGATGACATTATTTCAGGAGAAACAAATTCTAAATGATACCAGTCATTTACATTTCATTGCAAATTTATTTATTTATTTATTTATTTAGTGGCACCGGGAATTGAAATCACAACGTCATGCCTACCAGGCAGTTGCTTAAGCCACTGAGCCAAACTCCCGGCCCTAGTTTTCTGAGACAGGGTCGCACTATGTAGTTCAAGCTTCAAATTTATTTTTTATATGTTCTTGTAGGTAAATTTAATGAACAACTCAAGGTCAGCAGGTTCTGGGTGACCAGCAAGGTATTACTGAGGCTGGGGACATAAAGATGTAGAATGAAATTGAGCTAAATGAAATTCAGCAGGATGTATTGACATGAATTGTATGAAACTGTTGTCTCGCATCTATTGATTGAATCCTAGAGATGGATTTTATGTGTATTTATGTAATCTATCTGTCCTGTTGTGCAACAGTTTAACGGTTTGAAATATTGCATAGAAACATATTAATGCAAATTTTTTATCTTTCGTTCTTTATGAAAATTGAGCAGTCATCTTATTAGCAATTTACATATTGTATCATCAAAATTCCTGATAATTATAATCATATATTCAAAATTATTAGAAGCCCTGCAAGGTCTATTTAATGATTTATATTTTCTGTAAAGAAACTGAGAGTCTTTCAAACATATATATATATATGAAGGGAATTACATCTAAGGTCTGGTTTAATACGATTCAGTAATCTGGGACTGTACAATCTATTTTCTTAAGGTGCTACATTTTGCACTGGATTGTTCATATGTTCACTAAGTAGCTCAGAATTTATTCCCAGATAGTTATCATGTCAATTCATCCTGACAGTGAGATGGAATCACTTCCTATTTAACATAGCTGACTTCAGTGACTCCGTCATTTAACTCAAAGTAAAAGCCGAAGTTCTCACTATGACTAGAATAAACTGATCTGCTTTGACTTTCTGACCTCTGCCACCATTATTCTGGGGTCTCCTTTTTATGCACAGGCGTCCTGCAATCGCCCATGAACACACTGAGTAGTATGTTCCCAGTCCACAGCCTGTGGTCTCTCCCTTTTCGAGGGATTCGAAGCCCTCACACATCCCACCAATCAGCCATCTCACCCATTTACCTTGTGCTCCAATTTTGTATTTCAATACAGCCCACCCTATTTTATCCTGCACCACAGTTTGTTAGTTTACATTTCTTATATCACTTGTTAATTTTTAACATATGCTATACTTTATTGTACTTATTTACTTTGCAAGAATACAGATTTCAAGAGACACTAGCATTATTTTGCAGCCCAGTGTACCCCAATGACCCAGAAGAGTCAAGAGAACTACATAATTGCTCAAGAAATATTAGTTGGTTGAGTATCATTGAATCAAAACCTTTCTATATTTGCTCTCATAATACTCTGACTATTGCCGTGTGTCTTTATTTAGCTATAGAGAGCCTTCATTGTGTTCGATAGACTTCTGAACTCTTTTAAACAATATTTACTATGCAATATGAATACGAACATAACAGACAAAGTATTGTATTGTGGGGAAAGATGTAGTCAAGTAAGCAAAACAATGAAATAATAACCAAAGTTATGTGGAAAACTAAATTACAGAAAGCTAAGATAGAATACAATAGTAAAATTTCAGCAAAGACCTGAAAGGAAGAAGGAAGCGGAGTTGGGGACTTGGCTTGGCGGCATAAGCACCTGCCCGGCAAGTGCAAGGTCGTGAGGTGAATTGCTGGTACAAAGAAAGAAAGAAAGGAAGAAAGAAAGAAAGAAAGAAAGAAAGAAAGAAAGAAAGAAAGAAAGAAAGAAAGAAAGAAAAGTATGTCACTCTGAATATTTGGAGGAAGGTCATGCCAACAAATATAAAAGGTCTTAGCAGAAAGACATGCATGTTCAGAGAAGATCCAGGAGGGCTCTGTGGCTGGAATGCCATTGTCCTAGGTGATGAGAGGCAGGAGATGGGACAGCATGCGGGTCACAAGTTCCTGGAAGCCTGGGTTTTATTTTGTGGTGATGGAAACCACTGGAAGACCACAGACAAGGAAATCACAGGATTAATTTTATGTGCTCTTTATTACTTGACTTATTTAAAATAATGTTTATTTTTGTAATTTTTTCCCAAAGTTAAAACTGTATATTATAAAGTGAAGGGTCCTAAAATAACTGAATATAGGGAAGTGAGTACCAATAATGAAACACTCTTATCATTAAGCAGTTAATAACCATAAACCTTTATTTTTGCTTTCCATTGTGTTACTGTATTAGAATCTGATAAATAATTGGATTTTTAATTTTTTTCTTTGTCTTTTTATGTCTTTTTTTTCTGCAGAGGATTAAATCGAAGGCTTCACATATACTAAATCAGGGTTCTACCACTGAGTTAAATACCCAGTCCCTAGATAATCTTCAGTTTTTCAGTAATTATTTTTAACAAAATTCTTACTTTCAAAGAATTTTCATCGCAGTGAGTGGAAATATAATAAAAGGCAATTAAATGACTACTCATCAAGAGATGATGTTTAATAAGCTAAGAGTATTGATGGGTTGACCTTGCTAAACTTACTTGTCTGTTCTATTGATTTTTATTTAGATTCTTTGTAAATAATCTATAATCTACATTTTTTTAAAAAAGAATACTGATGGGAAGAGATACAGAGAGTAATGAGAGGTACAATTTTATATAGGATTGTCGGGGTGCAGATAGTCAGGTTCCACCAAAAGTTACATCAAGTCAGGGAATGACAACACAATACATGTACATATTTGTGGGAAGAATATTTCAGGTCAATAGAACAGAAATTTCTTATGTTTATAATCAGATCCTCTGCCTACTCATATATCTCCCAACACTGAATTTTTCATTATGACAGTTTATGAGCTTTAGAAAAGATTTAATATGGCTTTCTTTTACTTTTTATTTGTAAGTAAAAATTTGAGCCAAAATTTGAATGATGCTCTGGAGCAGCGTGGCAAGACTTTTAGAGTTTTCAGTGATTCCAGCAGTCCAATGCGGAATGAGCTGTAGCTTCACCACACTGTTCAGATTGTTTTTTTATTAATAGGTAAGGTGATCAATTCACTGAACAAACACACGCATAGAACAATATGGAAAAATAAAATGAGCAATTTTCCTAGATAAATTCTTTTCAACTTTTTGAATGCATGCATGCCATATGTATTTGCAGTGTTAGGAATTATTTTGTGGAACATTTTGTTCTGAGAAGAGACTAAGAATATCTGATATGTGGCTCACTTACTAAATGTCAAGAATTGCTCTCTACTTCCATAATCTGATAAGGTATCCACTAGTCACATGTGGCTATTTAAATATAATTTTAAAAAGTCAGGCACATGAGTTTGTCCTGTAATCCCAGAGCCCTGTGACCCTGAGGCAAGAAGATGGTGAGTTCTGAGGCAGGGAGATTTTCAGTTTGAGCACAGCCCAGTACATAAAAGTACAAGTTTGCACACTTAGACTACCAACTTGTCAAGTGTTGAACAACTAAATTAACTAAAATTTAATCTCTTCAGATCAAAAAGTTCTATACTACATTGTCTCTCCAAATAACGATAAAGCATATTTACTAGTATCTTCCTTAATTTATAGCTGAAGAAAGTGAGGCAGAGAGATTATATAACTTTCCCAATATACATTATTCACAGAGTAATAGTTTTATTCTTGCCCTCTAGAAATCAAGTGTCAATACTTAGTTGCTCTTATTGTATTTTATCTAAATTTGAGGATTTTAACATTATGAAGACTGAGTGTGGTGGTGCACACCTGTAATCCCAGAACTCAGTAGGTTGATGTGGAAAGATCTCTCCAAGTTTGAATTCATTGGGCTACACAATGAATTCAAGGCCAGCCTGGAATACGTAGCAAGATCCTGTCTCAAAAGAAAAAAAAAATTATGAAACACTGTAGTTAAAACTTCTCAGGCATAATGTAAGATCACCTTTAATTTTGCTTCATTCTGATACAACTTTAGTATACGCTCTGCCCCGAGGAATGCAAATGTGCCGTGGACGTTACTATAATGAGTGAAGAGGCTAAGACACTTTGCTAACCTGTTACATCATGGTGTTAACTGAAGGGGATGTGGCAAGCTATAAAATAGAACACTTCTGTTGTTTGCATATAGCTGTAGACATTTTAATTATAAATGGGTAGCGTCTTCTTTCTTAGTTTTCCGGTGGCATGACAGATTTATAGCTAGAAACAGGTGTTCCACCTTTATGCAATGGCTGTGCAGGAGTTGGAAATCACTAAGTTTGCTCTTCATAGGGGATTTTAGAATCTTTGTTGATAGATACAGGGATGAGTTGGTGGTCTTTGTGGATCAAATTAATGGTTTTCCTTGTTGAATTCTGTGCCTTTTTTATGCTTGACTCTCCAAAATATATTGACTCCAGAACTCTCTTTTATGATACTGCATAGCCCCTTTCTAACTACCTTTGCACAACCTTAAATTCACACTTCAAAATTCATGTGTGAAAAAGTTAAAATGTACATTTGCTCAAACTGCAGATTAGTTTAAAATATCTGACAAATCCAAGAATTTCCAAGAGATCCCCATTTGTTGCTTTTTCTTTCTTTTTTTTTTTTTAAGCTGAACTTCATTCACTGAGAAAAATGTAATCTTTTAGTGCATTTGTAGGTAATCTGTCCTATCTGTGGTGCTCTGGCCTGAACTTAGACCAGTTGTAAAGTAGAATTACAGAACAAAGAAGTTAGGAAAACAGAACTTTTTGAATTCCAGGAACTCATCCAAAATGAAAACTTACTTCATCTCATTTTTAAAAATTTAATTTGCCTTCTCAAAAAATAAATATTAACAATCAACTATAAGATTCAGCACTTGCTGTTTGAGGGAGGAGCATGCAAAAATGAGAATATTTCAGGTTCTGCCATCCATAAGCCTATAATATAAGAGATAAATATAACTTTTTAGAAAAGTATTCTTAAGTAAAGGAAAAATCACTTCCTAGACTCATTGAGAAGATTACATTGAAGATTGCCCTGGACAGATGGGTATGACTTTAACAGGTAGTAAAGAGGAAAAGATATTTGAAGGGAAAAGTGTCAGGAAAAATTGGACTGTAGCAAGTATTTGGACATGGCTACTGAACAATTAGAGTGAAAACCTGGGAAAGTCACTGAAGGTGATTTGATTCAGTAGAACTCAAGAACATAAAGCAGATAGAACTGGTTGACTGCCCTGTCTCGCATGACCCCAAGGTTAAATTCAGAAGGTCTCATGCCAGTCATGCAGCCTTTTTACTCCATAATTAGGAGTTGGTTAAAGAGAACCACATAATCAACTACTGAGAAGGTAATCCATTGAGGGCCTTTTGGCAAATATCACTTCCTTCCTACACATTAGAAGAAATGGCCTGTGTTCATCTAATGTTGGCTCTACATGTGACGCAGGCAGGCCCACCTGCGTGCGCATGCTGCTCACCCTAACTCACACTGTGTAACCTGGATAAAATACCAGGGACAGAAAGAAGGCTGCTGTGGCCACTTACTGCTTGATTCCTCACTACTTCATTGCTTTGTTGGCTTCCTGTCTTCTGCCTTCTATGAGCTTTTCCCTTCTGTGATGTTCCTCTGCCATGCCACCCTGCCTTGGAGCCAGCTGACTATAGACTGAAACCTCTATAAACTGTAAGCCAAATAAATCTTTCTTCCCTTAACTTGTAGGTGTTTGGTATTTTGTCTCATAAACAAGAAAAGTAACAAAGATAGAGGGTGTCTTGGTTACTTTTTCACTGGTTGCTGGGACAAAACACCCTTCATCCAAAATTAGGGAAGGAAAGATTTATTTAGCTTACAGTTTTTGGACATTTCAGTCCATAATCAGCTGGCTCCAAGGCAGGGTGGCATGGCACAGGGACAACACTTCAAAGCAGCAACAAGCAAAAGTGGCCAGAGCCACAAAGGGGCAAGAGCAAGCCTCTTTTTCTCCCTTATATTGTACACAGGACACCCCCCACCAGTGTGGGTGTAGCATTCACAAATGGCATTGCCTTCCTCTGCACAAGATGAGGATATTTACAAAGTAAGAACCCCGACTCCCTGCTGAGTCTCTCAGTTAAACTTCTAAACTTCTCAAATTGACACATTGTATCAACTATAACAATCCACCCCTTGTCAACTTGGCAATCAAACACATTTCTTAAATCAGCCACCAGATACAAAGCCATATTTATCCTTAACATTTTGCAGCTTGAACATTATAACACATTTTAACAATCCTTAAGAACCAGCATTAAGTCTATCAACATTATATTACATTGGAAACAACATTTTGTCCTTGGACCCTCAAGACTCATGCACATCCCTTTATGAAAAAGACATTTAGTCCCTCTGCAAAAGTTGCCAAAGTCCTAACAGCTTCAGCATTGCTGAAAAGTCCAAGTCCCAAGTCTCCTCTGAGATCGATAGCAAACTCTTAACTGTAGCCCTCTGTACAAATGAAAACAAGGTTAAACACTTCCAATATATAAAGGCACAAAATAAACATTACCATTCCAAAAGTTACAAACAGGGAAATAGAAAGCATTGGAACCAAAGCAGGCCCAAAATCCAGCAGGTCAAACATTAAGTCCTGCAGTTCTATGCTCAGCATCTGAAGCAATCTGGTTGCAAGCTCCAAAAGACTTGAGCGATTTCACCCCTGCAGCACTTCCAGGGGTTTTAGCTCCCACAGATTCTCTCTTGGGCTGTCTTTGCTCCCTCAGTGCAGGTTTCCTTAGATGATCCATGCTCCTGCCTTTTCCAAACTTCTGAGTTCTCCATTGCACCATTGGCTTCACACTCACAGCTTCACACACTGCCCTTTCGGGGACACACTGCCTGGACTCCCAGGCCTTCCAAAATCAGGGTGGAAGCCTTTTTAATCTCAGAACCCTTGCAGGATATGGATGATGCCAAGGTCTGCTGCCAGCTGGAGCAGTAGCCAGGCTGTCCTCTCTCTTGGCTGTAGGGGTCAAGTGACTGGATCACTAGGCACACTGAAGATGATTCTGAGGAACAGATTCTCTATGCTGTCTCCATTCTGGAACCTGGTGCAGCCAATTCAGCCATTTTGGAACATGGTGCTCTGAGGCTTTCTCCTCCAAGGAAAGTCTTTCGCTTTTACAGTTTTGAGGCTGCCAAGTGTGGGGTCCTGCTCCCTCTTCCCATGATGCCCACAAGCCATCTTTTTTATTCTGTTCCTTCCCAGCAATGGAGATCTCAGCTCTGTCATTACAGTCCACAGCTTTACTGGAGCTTCCTTTCTGGCCAAATTCACAACATTTTGAATCTTCCTGCTGGGCTTTTTGCTCTTGATTCACAGCACAAATCTGGCTAAGATCCCCAACAATAGCCAGGCCACTGTCTCAACATTAGGTTGCCTTGAAATTTCTTTCACCAGACTAATCGACTACTGCCCTTAATCTCAGTCTCAGGCAAAATCTCTGGTCACAGGCAAAATGCAGACAAACTTTCTACCAAGCCATAACACACATCATGTAGGGTCTAAAACCCAAAGCAGTCCTTCTTCCCAGCAGAAACCTCCCAAGCCTGGTCTTTACTGGCAGGCTTTTTATTAGCCTTCTAGTCTCCTGAGCTCTGACCAGAACCTCCCATACAGAATAATCTAAGCTGTTCCAGGTCCACTCTTTCAGGTGACATCTCCAAACTTTTCCAAAGTCTTTCCACAAGACATTTCCAAAGGTGCTTAAACCACATGGTCAGATTAGTCACAGCAATGACCCCACTCCTATGGTACCAAATTCTGTCTTGGTTACTTTTCACTCATTGCTATGACAAAACACTCTTCACCCAAAATTAGGGAAGAAAAGGTTTATTTAGCTTATGGTTTTTGGAGGTTTCAGTCCATAATCAGCTGTCTCCAAGGTAGGGTGGCATGGCACAGGGACAACACTTCAAGGCAGCAGTAGGCAAAAGCAGACAAAGCAAAAAGGGGCAAGAGCAAGCCTCTTTTTCTCCTTTATTTTTTATTTTTATTTTTTTATTTTTTTTTGCGGCACTGGGGATTGAACTCACAGCCTTGCGCTTGCCAGGGCAGGCGCTTAAGCCACTAAACCAAACTCCCCAGCCCTGGTTTTTTGAGGCAGGGTCGCACTATGTAGCTCAGGCCGGCCTTGCGCTTGCGTTGTAGCCCAAGCCGGCCTAGAACTCACAACGCTCCACCTACCTCAGCCTCCCGAGTGCTGGGATTAAAGGCGTGCGCCACCACGCCCGGCTTTTCTCCTTTATATTGTACACAGGCCACCCCCTTCTTCAGGGCAGGTGTAGCATTCACAAATTTCATTGCCTTCCTTTGCACAGGATGAGGATATCTGCAAAGTAAGAACCATAACAGGGGCTATGAATTGCTTACTATTTGAAACTTCGTATGTTTCTGCATTGCTTAATCTTATTAGAATTGGGTTTTGTGGGGTGTTTTTTCTTTTTGCATCTTAAAGTATCTTGACTGACACACTCAGTCTAAGGAACTTGAACTTACACACATCAGACTAGACATTCAGGAACCACAGATATTTCTAAGTAGAAGCTGACATGAAATTTATCTGAGTATGTTATGTAAGGATTCACTTAGGAGGAAAATCAATAGGAGGAATTAAAGTAAATAACTATAATCACTAGTAAGGGGTAATACAATTCCAAACAAAGAAAGGCAATTATGAAAAAAATCTCTGAATAGATAAGATATACTTTTGAAATAAAAGTAAACCAAAAGAATGTTAATATATAAAAAAAATAGTCAATGAGAAGAGGAAGAAGAAATTATTAAATCAAATCACAGCATGGTATGGTGATTCACACTGTAATCCCAGCACTCAGGAGGCTGAGGCAAGAGAATTACTGTAAGATTGAGGGTTACATAGTGCATTTGAGGCCAGTCTAATACAGAGTGAGACCCTATCTTAAAACAAACAAACAAAACCTGAACCACAATCAGGTTGTGGACCATTTCTTACTCAGAATGACTGCTGTCAGGAGTCAGAGTTTCCATATGCAAGCATTGCTGAAGGAGACCCATACTGAAGGGAACAGTCCACTGCCCTTAGCAGCAACTAGCTTGACAATACACCATGCTGCCTCCTCCCTTCTTTATTCCTATTGTCCCTCACTCTGCTTCCCAGGATTAAACCCTTGATTAAAGAAGAAATATAAAAGCCTTTGCCTTACACTCTGCTTTCAAGGGAACTTAAGCCAAGACACTCTCCTTAGAGGAAGACTGGATTAAATCACACTAAATTCCCTTCCATATTTAAAATTCTGTGATTTTAATAAAGAAAATAAAGTGCTTTCTGAAAGTAACGGCTCCACAGAGAACATTTTCATGAATATTATTAGAAGATATATCCTATTATTACAGACCAACAAAGGATCTTCCAAATTCCTTTGCTTCACTGCTATATTGTTGAGTTTAATGCTTTTTGATTTCCCTCTGTCACTGGTTTTGTGCCTGGAAATTATTTTTTCAATCCCATATATTTGTTCGGATGGTTTCATTGTGCTGGGATATATCCTGGAATAAGTGCACTGGCACATTCTCAAGAGCTGCCTGAGAAAACATATTCTTGTCTCTAACTGAATTGTCTAATAAAAGCAATATAAATGAAGATAAAGAAAGGCAACAGGAAATAGCATTGAAAATTCCAATTTACCAGGTGTGGGGACAGAACGGTAATGGATACAATCAGGGTTCCCAGGGCAGAGACACATTTCACAGTCCGATCTACATCTCCTACAATCGTTACCAATTCTACGTGTTTTGGTAAGGTGGTGAACATCACTGCTGAGAGCCAGTAATTGCTTAGGAAAAGCACAAGGGCTGCAGCTAAACCAATGGGAAAGGCACGTGTAATTCCTTGTACATGAGACCAGCTATAAGGGAAATAAATGTGGGGCTATAAATACACAGAAAAATTATCTGAAGCCTCAAAAGAATGAAACGCTGAGGGGGGAAATTGACCAGCACAGACTGTCCTCTGCAATGGTAGCAAACATGTGGCACATTTTACCCGTTAACTTTGGAAATGATCCATCACATTTGATAGCAAATCCATCTGACTCAAATTGAGCTTGAACATTTTTCACCTGTGTCAGGAGCACAGCACCTTCGAGAATGCCTACATGAGTCACTTTTCCATCTCTGGGACAAAACAGCCAACAAGTGCAATTTGAAAGAAGAGCCGTTTATCTCAGCTTACTGTTTCTATGGGTTTCATCCATGCTCGCTGGCTCCCAGGCAGAAATATCAGAGGAGAGTTGTTTACCCTGGAAGCAGTGAGAGAAGGGAGGAGCCAGGGACTAGAGTACAGCCTTCGAAGTCACAGTGACTCACTGCTGCTCACAGGGCCTCACCTCTGCAGTGGAGGCTTTTGGAGGGCCTTTTAGATCTAAACAATAATAATGTCTATGCAATCTAAGGTATGCATAAGATTCAGTTATTCAGAATTAAAATAATGAGTCTTACTCTAGCATTTAGTGAACAGCTGTCCAGATAGAAGAGACAAATGCTAGAATACTTGAGAGTCCTCACATATTCAGCTCTCATACCTCACTTGGCTGATGTGACGAAGGATATTATTAGGCAGTATAGGTATTATTTTAGGTAAGTAGCAATGACTGTTCAGTGCTCTGGTTTTTTAATCTCTGTAAAAATTTGTCTGTCGTTGCAGCACACCTTTAATCAAGGAGTTGGTCACTTCATTCATAGTGAAATAAATTTAAGCTGAGGCTTTCTGATGCTATATCCCTGATATGAATGTATCGCACAGTGGTTAATCTAGTGCCTCCTAAACATACCTGAATGTCTTTTTCTCTATTCACTGGAGAAAACACCAGTCACTACAGACTTGCTAATAGTGGAAGGAAGAATTTGGGGGACAAGAAAAGGTTCCATTGGCACAATCTCAAAAATATGACCACCAAATCATTCCCTATCCTGATTTCATACTCCACATGAGGTAAGTTTCACGCCTTTTCTGAATGAAAAAGTCCTGATTTACTGTTTCCAGAAAGAACTGCAGAAAATTTCTATAAAGAGGCTATACATTTTCTCTCTGTCCTTAGAGTCCTTACATGAAGAAGGGACATTAAGTGACTAATCCACCATTACACAACTTCATCTTCCCCATATACGCCCCAATCCCTGGTACTTCCCTGTGGGCTATGAGAGATCAGAAAGTCAAGTTACTAAGAGCCAACCTAGTGGGAAGTCAGAATCTGGGTGAGGGGTCTGAGACTAGTAGGGGGCATCAACTGAGCACAAACCAAGACTGGGGCTGGCATCAGGTCAGCAGTTTGTGGACCCATTCGGTCATGCAACATTCAGTTTATTAAGGTCTTCAAATGTATTAAGGGACACAAAGATGAAAAGGTAAAATGATTTCCAGTTGCTCAAAGCCTGCAAAAGTAGCTCATCCATTTAAGTGCACATGACAGGAAGAGCGCTCAGGGCCATTTACCAGACAGAGGGGAGTCCTCACTGGCCGGGAAAGGACAAGAGGACAATAGCTCCTGAAAGTTCTTGCTTCTTACTTCAGCTTCATTTTAAGTGCAAGGGCCTTGATATTCCTAAAGAGTCAGTTGTCTCATTTTGCTCACAACTTCAATGGTATACTAAGAAAATTTTCACGGATGTCATTGAAGTTGACTATACTAACTTTTCTCATCTTCTTTGAAATTTCTACTGCTCTTGTGGCCTTTTTTGCTTAAGACAAATGTGTGTTACTTTCTTTAAAAAATGTGTTTTTCTTTTTTTATCCTGCTGCTTCCATCTCATTTCACAAAATGCTAGCATTCCTTCTTTATGTTGCACACTGCCTCCAAGAAATGTCATTGGAATTGCAAAGTTAGTCAGTATCTTGCGACTGTTTCACAGTATTTACCCAAGTTTCCTTGTAGATCTTTTCATGAATAAATTTTGCATGCTCTATAAACCTAAATGCCTTCTCGGATATTGCCATTCATAGTTTTATGACATACTAATTGTAAGAAGTTGTTGTTTTCCCTGTCACATATAAGTCCTTGTTGATTCTGGAACATTTGACTTCAGAAAACAGCTAAACAGAAATAAAAACAATTTGTACACCAAGTAGTTGCCAGCAGTGAATGATGTGCTTAATTCATGCTAGCTGGGGTCTTGTAAACTAAAGAGATCACCTTTGATAATTCAAAGCACACAGTGATTCTGTCCAACACAAACCATTGCTATAATGCAAGGAACTCAACCATCATTTCCAGCTCTATCAAACTTATGAGCCTTTTACTTTGATTTAACTCTGGTAGACAGTCAGATTTTTACATTTAAGCTTGATCTTAATGCACCTCTTTCCTATGCTCTGAGTCATGGAAATGACCAGGCGTGGTTGCTAAGTAAGACCAGCACCCAGCAATGAGCTTTCCTGACTGAATGCCTGATGCTTCAGACATCTGTTGGAGACATAACCAGTAGAAACAGAAGGTAGGCCAATGCATGTACTTTTCCTCATGTCTTTTAAAAATATGCTTTAATAATTAGGCATGTAAGACCAGGAGTGGTGGTGCACACCTGTAATCCCAGCACTTGAGAGGCTGAGGCAGGAGGATCACTGTGAGTTCAAGGCTCCCCTGGGCTACATAATGAATTTAGGGCTGGTCTGAACTGCACAGTGAGACCCTGTCTCAAAAAACAAAAAGCAAAACAAAGCAACAACAACAACAAAATAGCCATGTAAATATGCTTTAAATCATAGCTTTGGATATTAACATAAGCACTGCAATTTTTTCCTGGTATAAGGAGATCATGACATATATAAAAAAGCTTTGCCTTCTGTGACCCTCAGTTTTATAAATGACTTGATCATGAAAAGCATAAGTCATAGAGAGAAAATCTAAGATAAAAGAAGAATGTTTACAATATGAAGAGGTCAATCAATAGAGAAGGAATGAGAGGCAAGGTAGCTTGCAAACAAGATGAGAGCTATTTTATGTGACAGGTAGCTCTCGGGAGAAACCACTATTAAAATTTAAATGGGTATCATAGAATAGTAGTTTATTCGGTATCATGCTGATAACACACTTAATTAATAGAGGTTTTCTTCAGCACTCAGTGTATTTCCTGAACGATAGAAGACACAGACAACTGTACTAGAAACCATACAAATGACCAGAGCTCCGCACTGGCATTCCTCAAATTGAGGTAGAATTAAAAAACAATAAAAGATAGATCAAAAAGGACACAAAAATCATAACTAAAATTATTTATTATAAAGAAATTGTAACTTCAAAGACTCAGCTAAAGTGTGCACAGGTTTCTGGCTGCAGAATTTCTGATGCAGTCAGTGTGACGAGGGTTAGAATTTACCTTTCTACCTAACAATTTCCCATGCGAGGGTGAGGCTGTTACTGTTCCACACGCAAAGCATGTATACTTTCATGATAGCTCCATAGTTCATGTGTCTTACTGTCGGGCACCTCTGAAACACCAGCGGTACATGCATTGGGCAGCATGGGAAAGTCCTGTTGAGTGGTACAAGCTGCTCAGTGGAACAGCCATGCACATACCGGTGATAGTTTGAACTGGCAGGCACATGGTAAAGGTAAGAAATCAAGGACTCAGAGATGAGAGTGACTGATGCAGATGAGGAACAGGAAGCCTTAGAGGTCACATGTTTCAGAGTTGTGTACAATGTTGGTGTCAGTAGTCTTTACCTGTAATGCCTGCAATTAATTAGTAAGTGATAAAACTGAAGCCCTTGGGAGGGTCACCTAACTTGTTCAAAGTCACTTACTGGACTAGTTCAACACCGAAAAAGGTAGAAACCTTGATTTCTTGAAACAAACTTGTGAAATTCGATCATTGGTTTGCTAGCTGTATTCTCTACATTTTCCCCTTAAAAAAATAAAGCAATGCACAAAATAGGGGGAAGAGGGCAGGCATAACTCATGGGAAGTTATGTCCATTTGGACAATGGAAAAATAAATGTCCTACTCTCCTCTCTCTTCCTGGATATAGGACTACCTCAGAGCGGGGACATAGGAAGGAGGGAGAAGACCTTGGAATATAAAAGCACAAAGACACCCAAGCATGATGGAAGTGGTGATCCTAAGAGACATGCCAGGTCCTGTCAGTGATATTCATCAGTAGAATAGGTGGATTTTAGTTTGTTATCAAGACAGTCAGCCCTCTCTAGAAGTGATACCAAATATGTACCACACAGAGGTCCCCATGGTATGTCAGAGAGAAGGAAAGCATATTCCATTGCTCTGGAAGGAACAGCAGGTCAAGAGGCATCAGAAAATCATAATCCAAAGGTACAGTTAAAATTAAATAGGCAAATTTTGGAATTTGGCAAACCATATCAAAAACATGTATAGTGTTACTTATAATTTTTACATTAATTAAATATTTGAACACAATTTTAAACCAGGTTTGCTTGCAGAATATAATACATGGAGAAAAGGCACATGCTGACTGTTTTTAGTGCAAAAGATTTCCCAAAACATGGCAAATCTGCAAGAAGGTAACATGAACTTCAGAGCAGGAACCACGCTTTGTTCATTATTAAATCCCTGCCACCCTCACGTGCTAGGTGATCCACAATTGCTAAAAAAATTAAAACTCCTTTAGAACACTTCATCTTAATTTATCCTCAAGGAAGAAAACAAGGAGAGATTTAGATGCTTTTAGTAAAAAAGAGTTGCAAAATGAGAGAATTAAACTCAAGGGCCAGATGAGTGGGGAACAAAGAAAGATAAATCTAACAGAGAAGGAAGAAAAGAGGAATATGATTAAGTGGTCCTGATACAGCCACTCTGTTCTTCTGTAATCCCCCACCTCACTCAGAACCGACATCCTTAGCCCAGGTAGACTGAAGCACACACTATTAGCCCAATGATGTCAGAAACTGCTAGGTCCCAAATATGAAGAACCCAGGATAAGGGATCAACAGATGCAAGCAGATTAGCATCATCTGCTAAATTTTGAATATCTCTTTTAATTTGCTCCAGTTTGTCAGAAGAAATCAGCAACGAGTAAAACCCTGTAGCTGTAAATTCCACAGCGGCTGGCATTCTGTGTGCTCCCACCATCAATCAGTCCCCAAGTGAGACGCGGATGCGGATGCGGGCAGAGGTCGCCGAGGGCACCACAGTGATCTTATAAACATGCTTGCTGCGTCTTTTTGTGCAAGTCATTTCCCTAAAACTCGTAACGCTGAGATGCTGCTACATTTAATAGTAAAACACTTGCTGCCTATAAACCCTGAAGGTGTGATATGCAGATTAGTAAAACCTTGTAAAACAACCCTAGTGTTCCAAAATAAAAAAAATGCCTTCGTGTCCCACACACAAGGATTCATTTCCACAGCAGGAATTCCTCACCAGTCAGGGCTCATTTTCCCACTAATCAGCCGTTACTTGAATTTTGGTTCTGCATGAACCACACCACCTCCATGTAACTCTGTGCTGCACAGGGTGAGGAAATGCAGCCATAAAATTCCTTCTTGCTGTGCAGCTCTCAGGCAGACCAAGCAAACACAGCGATGAGCAATGGGCCACCGCCTACAGTAGAGGCTGCCATAGTTCAGCTGTCTTTGAAGTTATTTCCATTTGAAAACACTTAAATTTGGGGGACATAATTAGCCCTTGCAACTGGCTGCTATTTCCGTGTGGCTCGAAGAGGTCCAGGGCATGTCTAGTCACACTAATGGCTCTCACAGGCAGGGAACTACCCTGGTGGCCAGTGCCTGTAGACACAAGGGCAAACCATCTCTTGGCCCCCAGAGGCACCAGGCTCATCAGCACAGCCTTCTGTGGTCTTGGCTGTCTGCCCATGCGGAACAGGGCATGAGAGCAGGGGCACAGTGCTGTGGGTCAGCTCGAGGCACGGATTTAATGAAAGGTCTGCTGGAAGCCACATCAAACAGCAGCGTGAGTCCGTAAATCTGCTCAGCAAGGTAACTTGGAGGACATCTGTCACATTGCTTTCCCCTGATGCTTAGCCCTTGATATGCCCAGAGAGAACTCCACAATGGATAGAAATATTTACTGTACACCTCTCATATGTCCCACAGACATCTCTAAACCAGAAAACAAGACTCGTCTCCCCTTTAAGTATCCCCATGGTGGGGGGTCCATGCCCTCTCAGCACGCCGAGGGAGGGGGACTTTCAAAGCCAAAGACAGGCAGAGACAAAAGAGCATATGTCATAACTGCATTTGGACTCCACCTCCTGACCCAACTGCTGTCCTCTCTTCAAGCTGTTTTTCAGCTCGTGAGATGGAGAAGGCTATATGCATATGGTTTTAGATTTCCAAATATACAAGTTTGCATCCCATTCTATGGATAAACTGAAAACTACTAAGTAATTTAAAAAGTACACTAAATCAGTGTTCCTTTGTCTCTCCCATCCATAGTTGTTTTTAGTCTCTTTTAATGAGAATCATACTTTGAAATAATATACTTAGGCCAGTGAGTAAACCGTGTGTTGTGCTTCAGCATATCTCCACTTTGCCACAAGAGAAGGAAAGGACAAAATAAACTCAAAAACAATCTGAGGGGTATTCAACATTTAAAATGCAATGATTTAGAGCCAGAATCCCAAATAGCCACCATCAGATAGATACTAAACCTGTGTCAACATGAACTAGAGAATGCAGGCCATCACAGTTTTGGGGTTCCACAGAAATTCTTCACCATGTTATTCCCAAGAAGAAAACTTACCAGCACCATGTCAGAGCCATTCAGCCTCTGAAGAAGATTCATTCAGTGAAACCAGAAACAGCTTCTTATTTATTAGCTGCAAATTCTTTTCAATGTGTTTGATTGATTTACATTCTTATCAACTTTTCCAGTATGCAACTGCTTTATTCGCTTATTCTTCAGATGAACATTACATTAAGTTTCTGCAACATACAGGTTACTGAACTAGGGCAATGGAACACAAGAACATCACTTTAATCCAAAGTAAGAATGCGGTTCATCACACAAACAGATGACCCTATGCATGTGACCACAATCTTGTTAAAGGCATAATTATTCAGTGTCACTTGGTCAAACAGTGTGGAGGGCCCTGAAAGAAGACCATTTGTCTCCGTTATGGCAAAACCTGGCCCTAATTCCATGTATTGACATGTACAGTGCTGGCTAGGATAATACTCTACCCCCTCAACTGGCCTTAAGCAATGCACATGGGTCTAGCCACGGCACTGACGTGTAGCCTTCAAAGCAATGCGACAAGCCAGCGATGCCCCGCCTATATCTCACTACTACTAAGCATGAGCTAAGTTGAGAGATACTGTGGTGTCAGCTTGAACTGAGCCTTGAGAAAGAGAATGTGACATCCCACAGCAGAAGGCCCAGAACTCAAAGCTGAGGCAACCAATCAAAACCACAAGATACTTCCTCAAACTGTATTAGGCAAATTCTTCCAAACTTAGAGGCCTGTTACCAGAATCTGATACTTTTTCTACATCCCTCTCTCTACATACTGTGGAGGTGCTACTGTGCCTCCTACACAGCCCAGCTCACAGCACTCACACACTTCCCGTCACTCTCACAGCCACTCATCCCCAAGCCACTCCCCTCTTCACGAATTAATAAAACTCAGGTTCAGTCCTGTGTCATGGCCTTTGTTCTGGTTAGCCATTGTTCTGACTGGACTTAGGACTCCTCGGCTCCCCACAACTGCAGACATGACTTTGTTTCTTTCTTCTTACCATGGGTTATACTGAAAGTGGTAGATTGGAATTTACTTACTAGAATTTTGATAACTTTTCCCTGGGATTACAAATATAAACTCCTCTGGACTGCCATGAGGCTGGTCAGCTCTGCAAAGCAGGGTAATACAGATTTTATTTAGGAACCATACTGGAGGGATAAAAATCACTGCTACAGTCCTGTGTGGTGGAGAGTACAGTGCTCAATTCTGAACATAGCACAGCCAAATGGGAAATTTACAGCCCAGGGTCAGAGCGGAGAAGTCACAAAGGGAAGCATCACAGATAAAGGGGCAGTCTAGATGGACTGACCTAACGGAATTCTTGCAAAGGTGGGCAGGGTAATCAGACCTCACCCGAAGTACAGTGAATCATGAGAGGACTGGTCGGGTTCTCAGGGTGATCAGTTATCACTACTGAAGTATTCTTGCTAAACTCACTCAATGGGCCTCTTGCTAATAAGATTTTACCAGGAAATTTTATGGATGGGCTAAGGAGAAAGTTCAGGAACTGACTACAATTTTGTCAGGGGAGGAATCTGCCCTGCTTGTTCCTGCTGTCTGTGTTCAGTCTGATGCTCCTGTCTCTCCATCAGTGGTCCTGCCATGTGCTCTGCTATGGTTCAGACCTAAACCATCCTCTAAAAACCTCATGTGCTCAGAAGATGGGCTTTTGGAAAGTGACTGGCCCATGGAGGCCTGCACTCAGTGGTGGCTTCATCCACTGGTGTACTCACAATCACATATGCTGTTAGGAGCCCACTCTGTTAGACCAGGAGGGATACTGAGGGCACAGCCCCGAAGGGTGCATCTCCCTCCCCATGGCCTCCCTGAGCTCTCTGCTCCCTGGTCACCCTGAGTGAACAGCTCTGCTCCACCAGGCCCTTACACTATGTCCTTCCTGCCTCCCATTCAGTCACCATGGACTGAACCCTCTGAAACCCTTGAGACAATGTATGTCTTCTCCTTCAAAAGGTAACTATCAGCTATGGTGTCCCAGCCAGGAAGGGATTAAGACACCTGCCCGCCTTTCTGCTCCTGTTTCTCCTTACAGTACTCACTTTCCCTGGTACTTTTCTCCTCTTCCACAAATTGTTTAATTTGTAGTAGTTTTGGGGACCTAGACACTATAAAGTCAATAAAGGATATATATCTAGGGTTCAATATCAGCTCAAAAAACCTTTGAAAGATGTATGAATGAGAGAAACAAGGCCCTCTTCTGCATAAATTTATAGTCTAAATGAGATGATAAGCAAGATGAGTGCATCTATCTAGCATGGCTTCATATATGTCATAAGGAATTAGTGTGGAAAAGAATTCTTTATGACAAACATGTAGGGTAAAATCAAACAGCATAGTTGAGCCTGGTATTATTGTTGGCAATACTGATCCAGAGACCTGAAGTTGAAATCATAAAGATATGAGAATCTCACTTAATAAGGGACAGCAGAGAAGTTAGAGATTCACACTCTAAGGCCAGAGCCTGGATTCACGTTCTACTCTGGTCATTTGCTGACTCTAAGCTCTTAGGTGCAGTATAAACTGCAGGTTTCTTTTGGTTGGGTCCCATAGCTGTCACCAAAGGTAGTGTCCCATAAAAACATGAGAGGAGATATGATTACCCAGACAAAGCACCAGATCAGTAAGCAATTTCTCAATAAATGTGAGCCATTGGTATTATTCCTGCAGTGTATTCTACATGGGTA
>RJWM01013887.1:0-52185 GCA_004363535.1 Dasyprocta punctata
TCCCTGCCCTCACAGACCTGCTGCTCTAGGAAGGAGACAGACATCAAACACAACACACAACCTGTCAGGTAGTCACCGGGTTGTGGGAAACTTCCATAAACCCCCAACTCCTGAAGAACAGTTGAGGCTGCTGTACATGTCACAGCCTTTTTTGGAGATAATGGAACTTCAAAGACAAGGCAAAACTAACCGCCCCCTCCCCTTTCTGTTGCCCTCAGGTTCACTGAAAGCCACAGTGGGCCCACCCTTCAAGGCTTGCCCTCCCACAGCTTTGGGACCCACCAGTTGTCTTTTACTATTACTGTGAGAGTGTCCCCTCTTCATATCCCACCAGCCTCTGCTTGGTTTTAGGCTGCCCAGGGATATGCAGCAAGTGCCGGGCAGGACCATGGAGGCAATGCGAGCAGAGGCCAAGCCCTCTTCTGGGTCAGCCCCTGACCTGAGACCCCTTACAGGACAACTGCACCCTTACTGTGTGCAGCAGCAGCAGCCAAGGAACTGCGCTTTAACCCAAACACCTCCACAGAGAGACCAAGAGGTGTGTGCGCTTGGGGGGTCACTGCAGGCATCCCTGGCAGGGCCCCAGGCCTCCTGTGAGCTGGGTAACCTGGGGTCTGGCAGGAGGCAGGTACACCAACGCCCAAATGCTTGTATCTGTGCCCAGGATGAGCTGAACACTGCAGCACCTCGACCTTCCCTTCCATCAAGGTGACTGTGCCATGCTGGCAGAGGTGATGGGTTTGGTGGTGTCCCTCCCAACACAGCCTCACAACTTCCCTGGTCCAGTGACTGAAGGGAGAACTCTGTCCTACAGGCCACCAGGATTCCTAGACTTCCTGTCAGCCAAGGGCATCCACGGATGACCCCAAGTGTTAAGTCATGTAAAAATAAGCTACAGGTGCCTCTGGAAGCATAGTCTAATTTCTTCTTTTTTCTTTTTTTTTTGGTATCAGGGATCGAACTCACAACCTTGCACCTGCCAGGCAGGCCACTGAACTAAATCCCCGGCCCTGTATTTTGAGACAAGGTCTCACTATGCAGTTCAGGTTGGCCTTGAACTCACTTTGTGGCCCAGGCTGGTCTCCAACTCACGACGATCCTCCTGCCTCAGCCTCTCAAGTGCTAAGATTAAAGGCATGTGTCGCCACGGCCAGCTCTTGTTTTTGAGACAGGGTCTCACTATGTAACACAGGCTGGCCTCCAACTCAGTGATACTCCTGGCTCAGTGTCCTGTGTGCTGGGAATACAGGTGTGTGTCACCATGGCCAGCTTTTTAAAAATTAGGCTTTTCTTCCTTTTGCTTCTTTCCCTTTGCCTTGATACTGAATAATCTGCATTTTCTCAGGTACATGCAGGCTGAGCAGAAGGGACATCTGAATAGTGCTAGACAGTTACTTCTCTTCAAGACTACAGTGATGCAAAATTCTAATCAGAAGCTGCTATTCTAGTAAGCGATGAATCAGGAAGTCTTAACATACAGAAAAACATCACCTGGCACATAAGGAACAGGTATCTGTATTATGGTCGCCAATGTTCTCACATTTCAAATCACCATTTTCCCTGCATCTGTGGCTACTCTGCAGAAAACCAAGTTGATAACGGTATTCAGATTCTTATAAACACATTTCTCAGGGGCCCGCTTCAACGTTAAGGAAGGACCGCATGTCCTAAGTATCTCCTGCAAAATGACACCCAGTCTCGGGAATGGAGAACAAAGCAGCCCAGCAGCTGTGTGACAGTGACCTGAGGGAGCCCACATACTCTCTGTGGCCACAGAATGCAGCACAGTGGTGCTGAAGCATCACCAGAAGGACGGGGGCCATGCTCGGTGCTGACCCAGCGGAGACCGCCCACCGCTGAGCATGGTCTGACCGCACTGTTAGACAGGGGCTTGCCTGCACGGTCACGGCCTGGGACCTGAAGCTGGTCCTCCCTCCCCCACAAGCAAACAGCCTCGGTGTAGTCCCTGAGAGCTCAGGCCCAGGGCGAGCTCCCCACGGTGAGCTCCCCAGGGCAACTGAGAGCTTGGGAGGTGCTTCCTGGAGATAGGACTTTCAGCTGCAAAAGCACTTCACTTATCTGATTTTCAGGACTTTCATCTTCATTAGAGTAGTTTCCTGAATCTTGACTGGTCTGGGAACTGTACTTCTTGTAGTCGTCATCAATCTCCTCAGTCTCCTCTATTATGATAACACTTGGTGTGTTCTCTATTATGAAACATTTTTCAGTTTGTTCCTCAGAAGTGGAAAGCAGAAGATTCCCAAATGACTGTTCAGAGAAATACTAATTTAAAAAAGAGAAGGAACAGAAAAGGATTATTTACTATAATAAATCAGCTAGTTTTCTGGTTCTAATAGCTTTAGTTCCTTACGTCTATCATTTAGAAAACACATCTTTTGGCACAAAGATTTAAAAAATCATCTAAGTACATACCATTGTCATTAGCAAGCCTCAATGGAAATCATTAGTGAATGCATCTCTTTTTTTCTTTTTGAGGCAGCTATGTAGCTCAGGCGGACCTTGAACTAAAAACAATCCTCCTGCATCAGCCTTTTAAATGCTAGGATTAAAGGTGTGGACTACCATGCCAGCTGGGTTTATGTATTTTAAAACCTTTCTGGTGAGTCCCCAAAGAGCACCTCTGAAAGGCGCATGGTGCTGTGAGGGCAGAGTGTGGGACAGCTTGGAAGAGGCAGGAAGTTAAGGGCACTGACTCATGGACATTTTATTTTGAAATAATACAAAATGTTGTAGCCAATCCACAGATACCCAGAAGCTCAAGTCAGAAATAGCTGGGCGTTGTGGCACACATCTATAATCCCAGCACTCAGGAGGCTGAGGGAGGAAGATCACTGTTAAGTTTGAAGCCAGCCTGGACTGCATAGTGAGACCCTGTCTCAAAAGACCCAACCCAACTCAACGCAACCCAGCAATCATTTTCTTCCTGCTTGATCAAGAACATTTAGCTCTTATAACTAGCTAGTTTAGTACAGTACTCAGGGATATTAAAAAAACTCAGGAGTGAAAGAGTAAAATAATATATACTAAGTGCTTTGAGAGTTCTAAGCCTTACAAGTGCAAATATATTGCAGCTTTCCAACAATTCACCTAGAGGTCTCTTAACTTCAAAGCCTGAGGCCTCGACCACTGTGCTCTCCAGGCAGCCTGAAACCTGCCGGCTAACAGACTGTGCCCCGGGCAAAGATTCCACAACTAGGCCTTCATCATGCAGTACTTTTTTTTGGAGACAGGGTCTCGCTATGTAGTCCAGGCTGGTCTTGAACTCACTATGTAGCCCAGGCTGGTCTCAAACTCGCAGCACCCTCCTGCCCCAGCCTCCTGAGTGCTGGGATTACAGGTATGTACCACCATGCTCAGCAATGTCATGCTTTTATTTACCATGCTATCCTCATAGAAGGGTCTGGCAAAAAACTTGATGTGTCATGAAATCAAATTCTTGATTTTATTTTACCTTCTGTGGCTTCATCCACGGAATGAATATACTTTCTACACTAAGAGACTCAGGCTTTGTGATACATTATCAAGAATCACAAAGACATCAAATAAAAACAAATGCCTTGGTAGCCAACTTCCAGAAAAATAGGCAATTTAAAACAAACCTTATTGTTCCATGCTACATTAAATGACTGTTTCTAAAGCGAATTTATGGAAACTGAGGAAAATACCCGATTCATCTGTATTATTTTCTGGGTACCAGGAAGATTTATGTAATTGCTGAAATCAAACTTATTTCTGAGCCATAGACAGAGAAACAGTGACAAACCTCAATACTGTAGGGAGGTTTAAATGCTGGAAAAAATACATAGTTGAAGCATCTCAGAAGGATTTTCACAACACAAATGATTAGGATTACTACTACTAGCAGGATGCAAATTCCAAGTGCTACCCATGTGGTAGAAGAAGTTCCTAAAAAGGCAAACATGACATTTAGTATTACTATATGTTTTGATACACAAATGCATGAACGTAAAACTAGCTGTATGAAAGGAAACATAAAACCTATTCAGTAATACCCTTAAGAGTATTTCTTAACACTGAGTATACAACAGTGGGCACTTCAGTTTGCCCTGGGCACCAAACTAAAAGATCTGAAGGGAAAAATACAGAATTGACGTACAAAGCCTAACAGGCAAGTATTCTCCAGTGAATATTCTACTATATTCAACTAGCAAACTTTTCAAAATAGTCTGTGAATAACATTCTGTCAGTCAGCTCCAGCAACTATAAAATACAAGATGAGACTAAACCACTCACACATGAAAAAAAAGTTCACAACAGTACTTCATTTCCGTATCATTAAAGATTATACAAAAAATTCAAATGAGTATTTTTTACATGATAAAGAGCAATCATGAAAGAAAATTAATGATATGGATCCCAGATGATACACAAAACATTAAAAAAAATACAAAGCATTAAAAGTGTTTCGGGGTTGTGCATAGTGGCACATGCCTGTAATCCCAGCACTTTGGAGGCTGAAGCTGGAGGACTGCTGTGAGTTCAAGGCCAGCCCGGGCTACGTAGTGAGTTCAAGGTCAGCCTAAACTACATAGAAAGACCCTGTCTTAAAAAAAAACAAAAAACAAAAAACAAAAAACAAAACAAAACAAAACCAACCTCCCCCAAACCAATAAAAAATCCCAAACAGCAAACAATTTCTAAATTTGAAGTGCTTGGCTTGAAGCTTTACTGTATTTTATTTTTTGGTAGAAAGTTTATTTTTGATTCATATAGTTTGTAGTGAGGAGGAAATACCTTCTAATTTTCAATTGAGTCTCGTTACATTTTGTTAAAGCTGTAGTAGAAGACCCTCACCTGGCTTTGTTTTCTCACACACTGTAGCACTCAAAGCACTGGTTTTATTCCACTTGTTCTGCAGAAGCACCCTGGCTTTGACACAATATAGTGTCAGTGGTTTCAAGTCAAGGATGATAACTTCAGATTTTTTTGATACAATTTTTCTCTACAAAATAATTAGATCATTGATAAAATTTAGTCACATTGTGAAATCAGATAGGGGATATCTATTTTCTGAATTCTTTCACATTCAATTTAAGGTTGGCCTCTTCTAAGCAGTTGGCTATGTAGTTAGGTTTATTTTGAACAACTTGTTATAACTAAGTCAGAAAGTTAAAAGATACTGCTGCTAAAATGACATATCCCTAGAACAACTGTAATGAGCACATGCTGGTTTGACTTAATTGCTACTAAGACAGAATGACTGAGCAGGGTTCTGGCCCCAAACTGCTTGTACTGAAGTGTCACTTACAGCTGTATGGCTTGCTATAAATTATTTAATTACTTGATGCCTCATTTCCTGATCTGCACAATGAGGACAATTTTTGCTTCTCTCTGCACTGGTAATCGACATAATGTTGTATAATAAAACCACCCCAACTTCTAGTGGCTCAAAATATAGTTTTCTTATAAGTCTAGGGATTAGCTGGAGGAGCTCCCATTGTGGCTGTGGGTCAGGCCTCTGCCATTCCCGTTTCTCAGCCTCCTCGGGCCAGAGACCGCCGGACATGCTTCCCCCTGGAGAACAGGACAGGCACAGAGCTGAGCCAGGCTGCCTCCCCTCACAGCACGTCCACTCGGGCTCCATCAGCGAGTGGGAGGAGCACTGCACGCCACGTGTCTGCCGAACACCGATGGCACTGAGCACATGGTCCGGGAGGGCTGCGTGGGTGAACGATGAAGTGACTCATGTAAGAAGCATGACAGGGTTAAGACAGCAACTAAAATTTACTCAATCTTTACTACTTTCAAAAGCAATGTGCTAGCTTTCTCATGTGACCCCTTTTCAAATCTTCTGAACACACTTTTTAAAAAGAAGGATGTTTTAGTTGCTATGATTACCACCACTTTAGAGAAGAGGAAGCAGTGTGACAGAGTAGGTGCCATGCCTCAATCTGTTAGCATGGGACACAGTGTCAGGTTTGTCTGAGCTCAGGACAGCTGAAAACTAATTCTCAACGAGCTTAGTCAGGCTATGTGATGTAACAGCTAATGGAAGCAGTTTAGACACTGGAATTTGTTTTCAATTTCCAACAGTAAATGAAGTTACAGAATTTATCAGCTTAACCACACAGATTTTTAAAGGTTGATTTCTTTCCTTTCTTTTTTTTTTTTTTTTAACTTTTGAGGATTTTTATTTTAAAAAGCAAAACAGAAAAAAGAATAGAAATGATACAGAGTTTCAAAAAAATAGTAGGAAATTAACACTAGTTAATATATTGCATATGGTTATCTTAGAAGTAGTTGTTGAGGTTACAAGACCTTGGCATAATGGTTAGATGCCATGAAGCAGATGGCAATGCCTTAATCCTATGTGTGTTGTCAGGTCCAAGGGCCTCTTTCATCCTTGTCAAGGGAAATGCTAACCTTGTTTCCTTTCATACAACACTTAAAAGGTTGATTTCTTGATTGTAATACTACAAGCAATCAATGTAGTTATCTGAGGTGGTATATTAGGTCTAACTGTGGGGTTTAAATTTTAGAGTTTAGACCTGCGTTTCTCTGTCCCTTTTTAAAACCTTACTACCCCTTAAAGAGACTTCTTAAAGAATTTTTTTCTAATTCCTCCCCTACCATGAAATTAAGTATTAAGGAGTAAGGGGGAACTGTGGAAACATGCTTTCTTCCTGGAGGGCCATAAATCATTGTGATACCTGTGATTCTTTTGACCCCTAAGAACAATCTTGTCCCCTTGGAGGTGGGACCTCTGGCAGTGTCTGGAGATGTTTTTGGTTGTCACATCCAGAAGGGAGTGCTATGGCATCCGGCAGGGAGAGGTCACAGATGTTGACAAGCATCCTACAAACACATGGTTTCTCTAGTATGGAAAACTCAAATTATAAATAAGTTGAAGAGCAAAATAAAAGACAGATAATAAGAAATAGAGAGACAGAATTTTTGTAAAAGCAAAGGGGACCAAGAGATGCAGGGAGGTGGAAGTGGAGAGAGGAAATAGATGGAAAAAGAATGAAGATGTATTTTGCACACACATGGACCAATTCCCCACAATGAATGTAATCATTATGTAGTGTGAACAGGTACGGATTTAAAAAGGAAAAGAAATTACCCTGCCTGAGGTCATACGGGGTTGAGAAACCTGGTTTAGGCAAATACCTAGGAATTGCATTAGAAATGGTTTTGATGCAGAAGCACTGGGCTCAGGACCTGTATTTTAAAAGACCCAGACGCAGGTGATCCTCAACTTGACCATGAATTTTCTTTTTCTATTTTTTTTTCTTTGGTGGCACCGGGAATTGAACTTACAACCTCATGCCTGCTAGACAGGTGCTTAAGCCGCTGAGCCAAACTCCCGGCCCTACTTGACCATGAAGAACATGGAAAAATGCTGGCATTCTTCATATTGCAGTTGCGTGGTTCATCACAGTCTTAAAGTTCAAAAATTTCCCCCAAAATGTAAATTCAAGCTTTATCTACCCAGTCAGAGTTATAACTCTAGATACAAAATTATTGTCTTGGTTACTTTTTTTCTCCCTGAGACAAAATACCCGACACCCAAGAAGGAAAGGTTTATGTAGCTCGAGTTTGTGGAGGGTTCAGTCCATAATCAGCTGGCCCCCTAAGCAGAGTGGCACGTGGCAGAAGACAACCGTTCATGGTGGTGGAAAATAGCACAAGCACTGACAGCAAAAGGGGAGGAGTCCAGACAGAAGTCTCTCTCTGTCCCTTGTATTGTATGTAGGCCACATCTACTTGGGTGTTGCAGCCCACCTCCATGACTGCATGAGGTTTTAGGGGACATCCAGACTCAAACCATAACAATTATACTATTCCAAAATATGAAATTATACCATGCTGTCTTCTTACCTCAGTATGTGAAACATTTTCCCACAAAACAATTTCATAAATGAATAGGTCAAACTGGTTCTTGGGTACTTTGACAAAGACATGCAGTGAATCGCTACTGGATTTCATGGAGATGACTGGAGGAAGTAGGGTAACTACAAATAATGTGTAAAGACATAGTGTGCAATTAGACATAGTATCAGATTAGAGATTACATAACAATTTTAAAAACTTGCAACAAATCAGAGAATTATAACCTCAATTGAAAAAAAGGAAACTACTGACTTACAGTACATTTCAGTATCAACTGTTTTCTCTTCAGACCAGAAAGACGTGTTATTTCCATCAGATGCTTGTACACGGAAAAAGTAATCTCTTTTTGGGAAAACATTTTGAGGAAATACACAGTACGTAGTTCTGACACTTTCACAGTTAGGTATTTGTTTCCATTCATCTGAATTATCTCCACGAGTCAGTTTTGCAAAGGCACTTTTAAGAAAATTAAACAAACAAAAAAGCAAACACACAAATTCAGTAACTATGTGCTGAGTACGTACAAAAAGCCAGACACTGTTAGAGGCTAAGGTCACAGAAATAATTCCCTCAACTGCAGGAAACTCACCGTCCAGCAGAGGGGACATACACATCTAACACGTAAGAAAAAAAAAGATCGCTCCAGAATGTGACAGACAGAGTAGTGGCACTAGAGGTACCTTGTACCAATGTGCAGAAACAACTTAAATTTTTAGGAGTATTTCAGGCTGGTTTTTAGACAGTCATGATTAAAAACTTACCAATAAAAATTGCATTAAAGACAAAGGCAATAAATATTTAGAACCCATCCTGTCCTAGTTATTTTACCGTTCTTCATCATCTAAGTTTTTAAAACTGCTCATGTCAATGGTGTCCACACGGTGGAAATACTGCACACTGCTGTGCCACTGTGCATGATTTCTCATGACACATTCACACCTGTCTCTCAATCAGTCACTGTGTACAAGGAGATACAGGAGGCTGAAGCAGCGCGAAAGTACTATCACAATACCCAGAGCAAAAGATTGATGGGAAAGAACTTACTGGAGCCACTGAGCTCGAAAGGTCACATTTACATCTCTGTAATCCCATTTCAGAACATAGCTCTGATTTTGAGCACCGAATTTTACATTTTCTGGTGGAGGCAGCTTATGTTCAGCTAGAAGTCAGAGAAAACATCAAAAAGCATGCATTTTCACTCTTGTGGTATTATATACGGCAGGAATTCTTAACAGCATAGACAAAATGATAAAAGGCTTACACTTTGTCATTAGGAGGCAATAGTTAAGTTGTGGTATGTAGTTACTCTGCATAACACTATGTTGTCATTTAAAAGAAGCGGGTAGATCTGCACGTACTGATACAGGAAGATATTCTCAACATATGTAAAACAAATGCATCCAGCAGGAGCCTCTTTTTTAATTTTGTAAAAACGAAACTTAAACTTGCCACCTATGTATGTATGTACATATACATACTAGATATATGCGAACTGCTAGCCATACTCATCTCTAAGATAACAGGGAGTAAGATGGCATGATAGGAAAACTTTACCTTATATCCTTTGATACTATTTGATTATAAGAAATAAAGTATATTAAATTTATAACTATAATAATAGACAGACCCTAGCCGCTAGCCCTGGTTGTAATTGCTGGCAAGATACTAATAACTAAATATAACAGGATGTTTTCATATTTTAACATTTTCTTTAGAAAGGTACACTTTTTGGAAGATTAACCATTCAACTAGCAACTCATTCCCCCTTTTAACGGATTCTGAGCAAATAAAAAAACAGATGTTTTTCGTTACCTGAAGTAATCTGAAATAGAATTTTCATTACTATTTCCTTGTGACAAAAATCCCAAATACTTTTTGCTTATATAAATGCTGTTCGAATGCTTTTTACTATTAAATCATTATACAAACGATTCAGCAAGAGAAATGCCAACATTAAATAGAGACATTCCTCGTTTAATGACCAAGTTCCATTTGGGTGACCAGGTCATTAAGGAACTTTATGTAGTATGTACATTACAACATTTAGAACAAAGAAATGGTCAAAGGAAACTCCAACTTGATGACTGCTTTTATTTGGGTAACTCTTATACGCAGTACTGTAATGTGTAACTATAGTACTGTACTGTACAGTATAATCTGCAAAAATTACACTGCTATACTGTAGAAGAAGCCACCATAAGGCCACACAGCTGCTCATGTGCCTGCATCGTAAGTCCAAATGTGGGCCATAAGCCCAAACTGCAATCCTAAGTCTGAATAGTTGTTAAATGGGTAGGTTGTTAAATAAGGAGTGTCTGTATTGTCAATAGACAGTTATTTAATCTAAAGCAAATGGTCCTCCTTACCTGTAGTATTTATACAATACACTGGACTATAGACACCAACTTTCCCAGGTAGTCTTGCTTTAACTTTTACACAATACGTAGTCTCTGCTGACAGGTTATAAATTTTACTTGCATAATGAACAGTGTTGATCTCTTTCTGTAATAAAAAAGCAGTCTCTTTAAAAAAGTATAGTCAAATTTTAGAAGTCCTTTACCTAATTTTTCTCCACATCAAACAAAGGTAAAAAATAACACTTACTTCTTCTCCATGTGAAGAGTTTTCCCAGTAAATTATGCTGAATTCAAAGTTTAGAACCTCCAGATCCCATATAGAAATATCTCTTTTTCGAGGATGGAAGACGTGTATTGTTATCGCCTTATCTTCAGCTTCTAAACGTACATCTGGAGGACCGAGAACAGCTGCACAAATTGGAACAATGACTATGTAGGTTTATCAGTGCCACGTCCAAACATTCACTCCACAAGTAATGTGAGTGGTGCATTGTAAAATAGGATATTTCATTGATTTGAACTCTATAGGAACATATGGCAAAAAGCCTCAGATAAATAAATAAATAAATACGGTGCTATGTGTGCCATAAAGAAAAATAAAGTAATAAAAGGGATGAACAATGGGAGTGAGTGCTATTTTAGATGTTAGGAAAAAAACCTCCCAGGAAGAGAAATTCAAGTTGAGGCCTGAGCAAAGGGAAGGGTAGCTGTGCAAGTATGTAAGAAAAAGGCTGCTTAGGCCAAGTTGGATGAAATGCAAAGCCCCTGTGATGGGCTTTACATTTTCAAGACACAATGAGGGGGTTAGGAAGGCTGACAGTGGGGACAAAAGAGAACAGAGAGGTAGCAAACAGGCCACAATCTGAAATCATCAGGCAACTGAGACTGGCTGAGGGTGTCATGATCTGCTACAGGTTTTGGAAAGATCGTCCTGGGTAAGCTGTGAAGATCAGCAGGGAGACTCGTAAGCAATCAAGTGAAACCCCTTTTGTCTCTCTCTCGGACAGAAATCTTCTCTCAATAAATATACTCTGTTCTTAGAAAAAAAAAAAAAAAAGAGAGACCAAGCGAAGCATGAAAACAGCTTAATAAAGAGTGAAAGTGAGGAAGGTTCAGGTATACTTTGAAGATGGTTCACAGAAAACGTGCCGACAGGCAGGATGCAAGGAATGTGTTTATTCGCTGCTGACCTGAGCAAATAAACAGTGATGTGATCAAGAGAGACAGTAAGGACTGCAGGAAAACAGCTTGGAGGGGAAAAGGAGGGCTCTTTTTGACCATCTTAAGTGTGAGATAGATGCCTTTCAATTTCTAAGGTGACAAACTGAAAGGAGACCATGATACACAGACAGACTTTGGGGTCAAGAACTCGCAGATGTATGGAAAGCCAGCCATAAGATGACCAGTGGGGTGAGTACAAAGAGGTTCAACAGCAGGACCCTGCAGCCATTGAACAGCTAAATGTGGGGAGAAGCTGACATTGGAGCAACCTGGGCAGACCCAGGAAAGAGCCTTGGCCCACAGCGCAGGCAGAGGGAGAGCATCAGGACGACCGCATGGGCACTTCAGAGCACTGAGCCCAGAGGACTGTGAAGTCACCCGCACTGGGACGACACTGGCGACCTCGCGGACAGTGCAGTGCAGTGAGACTGGACAGAGCTTGAATGGTGAGCGGTGAGGGGAGCACAGGAAAAAAGTGCAGGAGGACAGGTCGGCCCATTCTTTGCTGAGTTTTGGGACAGAGCAGGGTCTTGAACTTTTTTGTTTCAGGATCTCTTTTTTTTTTTTTTTCATTATTATTATTATTATTTTTTTTTTGCAGCACCACGGATTGAACTCACAGCTTCATGCCTGCCAGACAGGCGCTTACGCCACTGAGCCGTACTCCCAGCCCTAGTTTTTCGAGGCAGGGTCGCACCATGTAGCTCAGGCCGGCCTTGCGCTCGCATTGTAGCCCAAGCGGACCTCGAACTCACAACGCTCCTCCTACCTCAGCCTCCCGAGTGCTGGGATTAAAGGCGTGTGCCACCACGCCTGGCTTCAGGACCTCTTTATACTTTTAAAGACATTACTGAGCCTCCCTGAAAGCTTCTGTGTATATAGAGTATGTCTTTTGATATTTAGCATATTAGACATTAAAGCTGATAGAATTATAAGTATTTATAAATTTATTAAAAATAACAATGATAAATCCATTACACAGCTACAAATATTTGTCATAGTTTTTTTTTTTTTTTTCCAAAATGAGAACATTTAGAAGTGTGGTGCTGTTTTATAGTTTTTTAAAATCTCTTTAATGCCTGGGTTAATAAAGAAGACATGCAGATGTTATAGCAGCATTCAATGAGTTATCACATCATGAATCTAACAGCCTCCTTTGGCAGATTCCACCATCCAAGAGACACAGAATGAAAAGCAGTTAAGTCTCAGAATACTTTCAGAATGATGCAAATGGTTTTGTCTGTGTGGATTTCCTGAAAAGGTCTTGGGGACAACAGTTTGAGAACCACTTTTTTTTTTTTGAGACAGGGTCTCACTATGTGGCCCAGGCTGACCTTGACCTTGAACTTGAATGTGTAGCCGTCCTCTTGCCTTGGCCTCCTGTATTGGTTCTGTGTCCCCCCAAGGACTTGTAATTTGGATGGGGCTGAGTCTGGTGTTTGTGATTGGTTTGTTGTCTAGCGCTGGGATTGGCAATGTGAGTGCTGCACCCGCCCAGGGGTGGAGCGATATACAGTGTAAGGGATGTGGGTCTTCCTTCTTGTTCAGCTCTCTCTCGCCAGCGCGTCTTACTGTTAGGTGGCCGCCATAAACGGCGGCCCCGCCAGGCCACGTTGCCTTGGAGCCAACTGAGTATGAACCAGAAACCCCGAAAATTGTAAGAAATAAACCTTTCCTTTGCTAATTTTGGGCATCAGGTATTTTGTCTTAGCAAAGAGCAAAAAGTAACTAGATACCTCGCTAGTGCTGAGATTACCACGCCTGGCTGAGAACCACTTCTTACCAGAAGACACACAGTCATAGAAGCAGGAGGTACAGGCTTCAGGAATCTTTGTACTTTCTTTTTGAAAGTTACGAGATTTTATAATATACATGATTTTATATGATGTTTGAAAAGAAAATTGTTCTGGTAGTACTTACTAAAGAATATAATTCAGTCAGCACCCCTTCTTACCTTTATGCAATGGTATAAATGGATCAACGTAATACCATGAAGAAGTGCTATTTTCTTCTTCCGCTCTTATACGCAATGTAATTGGGTCATAAAAATCTTCAAGAAAGAAGTTGCATTTTGAACCTGTGATACGTTGACACCCAGGCAATTTTATCCAGTTATCTGTGCCAGATCTTTAAGGGAAAAAAACAAAAACAAAAAACAAAAACCCACAAATGAATAAATGAGCAAATACATAAATAAAAGTGTCAAATATGTTTTCTATTTGCTAACGTTGTAAAGCTAGCTTAAGAAATTATTTCCCCTACTTGAGTTAATGTCCTGTTGACATCTTAGTGTATAGACATCTCCACTGTTATGATTTCTATAAACCAAGTTACTACTTATGAAATGGAGTAACTCAGACATATAGTTGTTAATTCTTAAGTGCAAAGTCCTTTCATTATACAACTACCAGGTAACAACGGTTTCTAAGGAAGGAGCCACTGGGTACTTGTGTACTATATGGGTAGCTGTTTTACATTAGCTGGTTCTGCAGAGAAAAGCGAGGTATCTTGGGTGATCTAGCTGCTCTACAGATAGGAATGTTACCCTTTGTTACAAATCTTTTTTTTTTAATCAGGGCACAAGGGTTATTTATTTTTCTTCAATCAGATTTTATTGCTACACTTTAGATACACATAATGATCACACTCATCATAGATAATTTGTACCTGTACATGATATAATTTGGTTCTGTTTTTTCCCCATTCCTCTACTTTCCCTTCGACCCCTTCTTGCCTCCCCATTTACAAAAGCTTTGTTTCTGTTTTCTCCTTCTTTTTTCACTTTTAAAAAACTTTTTTCTTTTTTCCTTCCCTCTTGCTTTCTGGTATTCCCCTCCCCACTTGAACAAAGCTTTCAGTGTAGAAAAAAATGGGCATTGATTATATAATCATGTCCATAGTGTTTTTTTAAAACTCATTTTCCATTACACAGGGAAAACCAACACAGGGATACTTCTCCCCTTTTCTGGAAAGAAACTAATTTACAGCCTCCCTGCTAGGGGAGCTAGGCATGTGTGGCCCTAGGGTCCCAGGACGTCCCCAGTCCATAGTGGGCCCCACTGCAGAGTTGCCCCTCCACAGACAAGATGCATTTTTTTTTTTTTTTTTTCGGCACCGGGGATTGAACTCACAACCCCGCGCCTGCCTGACAGACGCGTAAGCCGCTGAGCCAAACTCCCGGCCCTAGTTTTTTGAGGCAGGGTCGCACTATGTAGCTCAGGCCGGCCTTGTGCTCGCGTTGTAGCCCAAGCCGGCCTCGAACTCACAACGCTCCACCTACCTCAGCCTCCCGAGTGCTGGGATTAAAGGCGTGCGCCACCACGCCCGGCTCCACAAGATGCATTTTAAATATAGTTTTCTACCTAACTTCATGGGTGGCTGCATTAAATGAATTTCAAGGAAGCAGAGAATAAATGACCCATAAAGGAAAATGAGATTTAGTGTTGGCTTTGTAAAACATAGTTGTGTGACTTCTGGACTATGTTTCATTTCTGGATCTTATCTTTCTACTGAAAAATTGGGAGTTTGATTTGATGATCCCTTTCTACCTTGTCCTATGAACAGGTTACCTGCCCTCAAACAGACCTCAATTGCAGTGTGGTTTCAGGGTTTCTTTTGCCCACTCCAAAACCAAACTGCTCCTCTGCTTCCCGCTCTCCACAATCTTATTATAAACTCCAGAAACAAACAAACAAAAACTTAAAGTGTTAACATAAGGAAATGAATTCTACTATTGGAACTGGTTGGTCTGAGATGTTTGAGATACTGACACTAGATTCCACTTCCTAAAAAGGGGCTGGGCTGGGCATGGTAGCATGTGCCTGTAATTCAGCTACTTGGGAGACTGGGGCAGGCAGGTTGGAAGTTTGGGGCTAAACTGGGAAATTTAGTGAAATGCTACCCCAAAGTAAAAACTAAAAAGGACTGGGAGAAGAACAAAAGTTAAAAAAACCCCGGGGATGTAGCTCAGTGCAAAGCCCTGGATTCATTCCCCAGTAGTGTAAAACAAGCAAACAAACAAATAATTCAAAAGGGGTAGGGGCTAGGAGTGTCACTCAGTGGTAAGAACCCTGGGTTTAATCCCTACCACTCCCTTGCACCTCCCCAAATTAAAATAGCCTTAATAAGGTTCCAACCCACCATCACGCTGTCTTCTTTCCTGTTCCAGGAGTTGATCCTTTATTAAACTGCTTTTGCATCTAAAGAAGCTACTGCAACAGGAGAAACTTTTGTATTTTCTTAAAAAAATTCTTTATCATATACGATAAATAGACCAAAGCAGAATGTGATTTGAAATATGAATATGTAAATGAAGTAAGATTAATTTCACAGAACCAGTTTAACTATAAAACTTCATACCACTTTCGTCCCTCCTATTCACTGAGGTATTCTGAAAACACAGAAGAGTGGTTTAAAAGACAGGCAGTATTTGATGAATGAAAGGACATATGCTACACACTACATCATAACCCAGTTTAGGTATGTTACAAGCACTGGTTAGAGACTGCATATGTTCTGCAAGCACTGAGATTATAACAATTTATTTATTCATCTATGTATCACTTTTTCTTTACCACTGGTATATGTGCTACATTTTGGGAAACACTGCATTAATAAGTACCTGTCTGCTGCTGCTATTAATTATATTTCTGTTAAATCGCTTTGTGACACTCCCCTGAGCATATTATATACAATTAATTATTGAATACTAAGAACAACCTACTGAGTTACAAACTTTGTCACTGGGCCCCCATATACCTGGCTGGGCCTTGTTCCAGCTCATTTACAAAGAATAACTTTGTTCCATGCTCACAAGTATCTTAGTTTTGATGATAAATTATATGTGGTCATTCCTGTTATCATATCCACTGAACAAGTAAGGAAACTGAGACACAGGGAAAAATTAGCAGAGGATGGATTTATAATGCCTGTCGCCTGGCTCAAGTCCATAATGCACTACACACTAGGGCTATTACCTCTCCAGCTTGTAGTGTGGCATACACCTGCAAGGGAATTATAATAACGCTAGCAAAACAAACCAATGAAATAAAGCAACTGATGCTAACGTCACAGTGGAAGCGGAAAAGAGCATGAACTGAAGAATTTAGCTTAAGCAAGAGCATATGAAAGAATGTGAAAATGAAAAATGGGCTCTTTATGCGTGACAAGGTGTCTTTAAATAAGAGTATCTGAAATAATCCCTGCCATACCGAAGTCAGTTGTTTAACAAGAAAACTGTGAACTAAGGCAAAGAACAATTTGGTAACAAATCTTACAACTCAATTAAAAAAAATTACTATATGAATATGTGTGTATGCCTACAGAAACACGCTCACAATTATAAAACTGTGAGATTAACATCGTACTTTTAGTAGCAAGTTGGAAACAGTGGTGTCACAGTGGTGGCAGAACAGCTGGGAAATGGTTCTGAAGGTCCTACCACTTTTTTTCTTTTCCACCTGTTCCTTCTTGGACAGGGCACTGACCTCAATCAGGCAACAAAGGGCTTGGCTTTCTGAGGAGTGTCCCCTCAACAATCCTTCCTCCTACAGCTCCCTGCCGGGCGGTCTTCTAGGCAACTATGAAACAGAAAGTTAGCACTAAGGAAGAGGCGCTGAAACTCCATCAACATTCAGGTTGTAGAAGCGAGACCAATCAATACACTGATGTTCCAATCAATATACTGATGTTTATAAATTGTATCTGAAACTAAGATACTGCGCATGATGAAGATGACAGGAAAACCTGAGCACAGGAGGCTGGAGAGCCTATTCCGAGACCGTGGACAGGCCTTTCGGGATACTGTGCATACTCCCCAGATACGCTCTGGTTCGGATGAGGACACAGTTTTCGTGAGTCTAGAGCACCAGAGCAGAGAAGGTCTGGGAATGAGTGTGGAATGGAAAAGCTGTCTACCACCTTCATTCCCAAATCAATTGCTTCAAAGATAATTTGATCAAGTTGCAGTAGAAATGAAGTTACAAATATTCTGTAAAACAGACAAAATTTTCTAATAAATGGACCACATGGAAAGAAATCAGGATGATAAAATTATAAAAAAAAATCACTCAGATCATTCAACAAATCATTAAGAGTCACCTACATTATATAATCTGCTGAAAAAGTCACATTCCTGATGGACTCATGGCTCCCATTCCACTGCAGGGTAAAGTCATCATCTATGATGGAGACCTCTACATTCTCGGGAGGTTTTAGACTTTTTCCATCTATAAAGGCAACAAGAAACAAAATATTTAGATATACATTGTATGGATAGTTTTAACAAGTTGTTCTTCCCTTTATATCCATGATTAAAGAGTGCAAACATTTCAATATAGCAAAGTATGAGATGTGAACGTTTAAATTAAAAAAAAAATTAAAGTAAAAGACACAATGCCATGGATTACCCTCAAAATACTCTCCCCGACATCAGATACACCCATCCCTTCATTCTCGCCACTCTGGGGAGCAATTCTGGAAGTCCTCTTTCAGTATCTTGTAGTTGTGCTGTCGTGGCTGCCTCAATGTCCTGAATGGATTCAAAACATTTACCTTTCATGGTCACTTGGAGTCTGAGGGAAAGTCGGAAGTTGCATGGGGCTAGATCTTGTCAATAAGGTGGATAAAGGCACACAGTAATGGTTTTATTTGACAGAAACTGATATAAACATTGGATCAGTGAGGAATGATCAAAAGATACTGTGAATGTTTGGATTAAAAAAATATAGTACAGTAAAAGACATATACCATTAATCGTCCCCAAAATACTCCCCCTTATTTTGAACACACTTATGCTATAATTCTTGGTAATGTGTTTTTTATTGTACTTGTTAAAAAAAAACCTCCAACACTCACTATATTCATTGATCACCTCTTGTATATAGCAGCCCCTGCTCAACTGTGAGAGTGACACCCCAAGACCTGAGAGTAGACACCAGAAACTGCAGGTGCAACTGAACCCGAAACACACAATTGTTTTTCCACAGTGTGTGTCTTTCATATACATGCACACAAGCCTGTGATAAGGTTTAATGTGTAAATTAGGCACAGTAACAGATCAACAACAAAAATAAATAAAAGAACAATTATACTGTAATGAAAGTTTGTGCTTTGGGGCTATTATCAAGTTTAGAAAGGGTTACTTGAATACAAGCACTATGATAGTATAACTGTTCACCACGGAGACTTGGGACAAAGGGATGATTCTGATGTTGGGCCAGACAGAGTGAGAGTTCATCATCATACTCTAAATCCTGCACAGTTTTAAACTTGTCAATTGCTTACTGCTAGAATTTTCTATTTAATATTTTTTGATTGTGGATGACTGCAGCAAAACTGTCGATAAGGGGGACCTGTTATCTATCTGTCTACATATTTAAATTTAATTTTAAAGAGAGAAAAACAATAAAAATAATGATACAGAATTTCAAAACAAGATAATAGGAAATTGGGCCAGGGATATAGCTCAGCGGCATTAGTGATTGCCTGCCAGGTGCAACATCCTGAGTTCAATTCCAAGTACAAAAAAAAAACCAAAACAACAACAACAACAACAACAACAACAACAAAACCCAGGAGATTAACAATGGTTAATAGATTGCATACTGTTATCTTCAAAGTCATTGCTCAGACTACAAAATATACGTATGCAAAATTGATCAAACAATAAGCACAAACCGTTGTTTTCAATGGACTAACAGAAATCAGTAGCATAATTATCTTAGCTATCATATATATACTATATATATACACTTTTCTTTTCTCTTCCTTTTCTCCCACCCCAGTTGTTTTTTCCTTTTGAGCAGTTTCTTTTCCTTTCATAATATCTACTATACATTTTGGATCTTACTTAACTGTTTTAGCTCCTTACACTAGAAGACAATACGATGTTTACACGTGAGTCTGATTTATTTTACTTATAAGTAAGGTCTCTAGATGCATCCATTTACCTATAAAAGCCTTGAGTTTATCGTTCTTTATAGCTGAGTAGTACTCCATGGTATTAAAATACATTTATTTTATCCATTCCTCAGTTGGTGGGCATTTGGGTTGTTCCCCAGATTTAGTTACTACAAATTATGCTGCTATAAACATGGGTGCACATATATTGCTGTGATATGAGGTTTTCAATTCTTTGGGAAAAACACTCAGAAGGAGGATAGCTGGGTTGAATGTGACCTCTAATCCTAGTTTTTTGAGGAACCTCCACACTGATTTCCACCCTGCTTGTACCAGGGATCTGCTATATTAAAAACTCTGAAAACCTTACACAGGTAGCCTGTTAGTTCTACTTCTGTATCTGAGAGAACTAGAAAAAGATTGCGTATGTTTCCATCCGTAAAGTGCGTTGCCTTTTATCTGAAAAACAAAACACCTCTATGTAAAAATAGAATCTTTTTTTTGGTTTCAGAAGTGATAATGATGTAAAGGATAGAAATCTGAACTATTTTAACAGCCTCAGTTTGCTCTCGCATTTTGTTCAGATGTGAGGTGTGATCAAAAAACATGGTGTATTTTTAAATAAAAAAATTACTATAGTAAAGAACATATTGTCATTAACCCTCTCAAAATATTTTTGTGGCTTCAAAAACACTTATTTTTGCTACTTTCTGAAGTGGTTCTGGAAGTCCTCTTTCTGTGGCTGCCTCAATGTTCTGAACCCATTCAGAACATTTACAGCAACTTCCATCAAGTAAGATTCCTGTGCCCTTATCCACCTTTTTTCACTGAACCTGGCACCATGTGACTCCTGTCTCTTCCTCAAAGTCAAAATGACCATGAAAGGTAAAATTTTTAATAGATTTGTACATCAAGTCAGCCATTAACAATGCAACTAAAAGACACTCATGAAGAGGACTTCTAGAAGTGCTGCAGAAAGTGGCAGGAATGATAGGATAAATGTGTCTGAAATGAAGGGGAGTATTTCAAAGAGGAGTAATAGAAGTATGTCTTCACTTAAAAATCTCTGTTTTTGATCACAATGCATAAGGCTTCATACTCAGAGAACTAAACACTGTGATTTCAAAGTTGGCAGCCTTCTTCAAAAGCCACATAACAATACTGACAGACAGGTATGAATGTGTGAGCTGAGCCCTCAGGAGCCTGAAAAGATTTCCTCTACTAATACATCAAGACTGAACTTTCCTGTTTGTTCCTAGGGATTTCGGTTGATTTACTACTTCTAACACAAATCTGCTACTAGCTAGATTTCCTTCCTCCTCAGTTTTCCTTTCTAGCCCCTCCAGTCTGCAGTATACTTCTGTCTCTGACAATGCAAATGCTCCAAGGTCCAGTTCAAGTTTGACCCTTACAGAAAACCTTCCTTGAACACTGCAGCTCATGTTGCTCTTGCTGGTCTTTGAACCTTCTAATCTGCACCATTCAGTCTCACACTGATGTAGGTGTACGCAGCTTCCAACACTTGTTGAATGCGAGATGAATTTCTTTTCAGTTTTTAAAAGTGTGGTATAAAGGGCCGGGAGTTTGGCTCAGTGACTGAAGTGCCTGTCTAACAGGCACAAGGTTGTGAGTTCAATCCCTGGTGCCGCAAAAATAAATAAATAAATAAATAAAAATAAAAATAAAAATAAATACACAAATAAAAAAAAGTGTGGTACACATGTGTGAATACCTCATTGCTTCTGTGGTGTGAGAAACCAAGTGTAAATAAGGACCAAAATGTATAATAGGTATTGAGAAATAGGAACAAAATGTTCAAATGGGGAGGGGAAAAAAGGAAAAAAAGGAAAAGCAAAAAAAAAAAAGAAAAAGAAAAGAAGGAAAAAATCGAAACAAAGCTTTTGAAAATGTGGAGAGGAAGCAGGGGTTAAGGGAGAGTAGGAGAAACAAAAAGAATCAAGTTATATAATGTACAGGTACAAATTCTCTATGATGGATGTGATCATTCTGTATATCTAAAATGTACCAATAAAATATGATTGAAAAATAAATGTGATAAAAAAATACACAATGTAAAAGTTAACTGTTGTAACCACTAGGCATACCATTCAGGGGTAGGAAATACACTGGTGATACTGTGCAACCCGCACTACCATCCACCTTCACCACTGCTTTCAGTTTGTAAAACAGAAGCTCTATACCTGAACAGGAACTGCCTTCCCTGAACAATAACTGTGCCCCCCTTTCCCCTAGGCAATTGCCAGCCATCTATTTTGTCTCCATGATTTTGACTACTTTAACACCTCATAAACATGGAACAACACAGTATTTCTTGTGACTTATTTCACTTATCACAATGTTCTCAAGGTGCACGCATGTTGTGCACATGGCAGAATTTTCTCCTACTCAAGGCTAACAGCATTCCATTGAATGTATTATCTGCATTTTGCTTGCCTATCCATCCCTTGATGGATACATGATTGCTACCATGGTTTTGCTATTGTAAACAAAGCTGCAATGAACAAGGATGTAGAAATATCTCTGTGAGAACATTTTCAATTTCCTTTAAACCAAGAAGTGGAGTTGCTAGATTATATAGCAATTCTATATTTAAGCTTAGGAGGAACTACTGTACTGTTTTCTGTTGCAGCTGTACCATTTTGCATTCCTAACAGTGCACAAGGTTCCAATTTCTCCATGTCCTCACTAACACTTGTTATTTTCTTCTGATAGTCATCCTAATACAGGTGAGGTAGAATCTGACTGTGGTTTCAAATTGTAGTTACCTAATGATTAGCAATGTTTAATCATCTTCTAAGGTACACATAAACTGCTGCCCACAGGTCATTTGCTGTTTTTATAAATGCTACAATACAAACCCAGAAGCTTATACACATTGACTACATTGTATATTTTATTATAGCCCAAGACAATTCCTCTTTATTCAGTTAGGCTCAGGCAGCCCAAAAGGTTGGACACCTAGTTCATCAGCTAGACTCTAGGTGCATTCCATATTTGGGGAAGCGGGTATTGAAGTCTCCAACTATTATCACAGAACTATTTTCCTTTCAATTTTATCAATTTTGGCTTCAGATACTTCGATGATTTTGAGATACATAAATCTTTATAATTGTTTTATCTTTTTGTATTGAACCTATTAATATATAATGTCCTTGTTTATGTCTTATCATCTTTATTGTATGAAATGAAGCATTTCCAAAGCAACTATATCCTGCAGAACTCTTAAAGCTGCAAGTACCAGAAATGGACAACTTCTTCCTCTCAAAAAGAGATAAAGTACCATCTACCCATATAAGGCACTGGGAGGCCTGAGATAAGGCCACTGCAGGGCCTTAAGAAACAAGCCATTACACGTGGTGATAATATTTGACCCAACAATCTCACGACAACTAGGTAAAAGAGCACATCCCTGACCTGACTGTCTTGCTAAGAATGCAGTAAGATGGTAATTCAGTCCAATGGTCAGAGATTCCCTGCTGTACCTTAATGTGCCTATGTAGAACCTCACCAGTGAATCTATTGAACATGTCGATTTATGACTTTCTTTGCTTTGTTCATGTAACTCCGTTCATGGTGGAATGTATCATTTAAGGGAATGTGAATTCATATTCTCAGGCCACCGTCACTCAGATTTGACTCAGGATAAATTATTTTCTTATTTTCCTTTACAACAGTGTTATTTTGCATGGACAACCGGTTTAAAGTCTATCTTGCATGGTATTAGTATAGCTTTCCCTGCTTATCCAAGTCTTCTTCTTCGAGTTGAGCTTTTAATAAGACTTAAGTTCCAGAATAGTTGCATCAGTCACAATTATGCCAGGGTAAATTGCTGTCCACTTGGGGAGACACATTCCCAATACTTTCTACCCCAGTCTTATTCCATGAATCCTTAAAAAACACAATTTTAAAAACTGCTTCTTTGTGTAAAACATAGAAATATAATTTTTTCCTTTTAAATGTAAGGACGTACCATCAGGTCTCCCCATACACAAGGGAGACACTGAGTTTCTCATGGGCGGGGTCTGTATAGCTTCCTATTTGCCATTTTTAGAATACTCAGCATAATGCAGGGCTCACAGGAACTTTCCCTATGTTGCAGTGTTGGGGATCAAATCCAGGGCCTCCCATGCACTAAGCAAGTATACTATCACTGATGTACATTCTCAGCCCAGAATTTCTTAAATGTCACAAAGTACTGGTCCTTCATTTTATAATTTATAATTTTTAAAGACCGGCTTTTATCCTTTTTTTTAAACGGTTCCACAGTATTTCTAGCTTTTACTTCTGCTTCAGGGAAATCATATATTTCGTGACAGACCACAAAAGTCTTCACAGAACTTTCTTTATTGGGATGTCTTCCAGTCTGATATTATACAATATGCAATTCAAAGGAGAAGAAATTTTCTGAAAAACAAATGTTTCCTTTTAAATGTAAGGAAGTACCACGGCAATACAGCACAGACTAGGCTTGAACTCACTATATATGCCAGGCTGGCCTGGTACACATGGTAATCCTCTTGCCTCAGCTTCCCAGTGCTGGAATTACAGCTGTGCACAATCATGCCTGACCCTTATCTTTTAAAACTGGTTCTCATCCTATTTTTTGAAATTTATAGATTTGGTACAGACAAAATATAGTCGAGGCTCAACTAAAGATCTGATGGCACTCTTAGTAACTGTTACAGTATGTTGTTCAGAGTATTTTACTTAGTAATTATGGGCCATCAGTGAGAAGAAATTTGATAGGGTAGAATTAAGGATGTCTTTAGGCATGCAGTCCTCCTGTTGCTAAGGGAAGGAGACCCTGAAGCCAAGGGCATGGGAGACCAACAAATAACTGATTAACAAATGGACAAGGATTTGGAAATAAGGGTTACTAAACAATATCTTACTTTTCAGATTTTTCTGTGTATTACCACTCTCTTTTTTAATGACAGTTTCTTTCACCTTCTTAGCATATAACATGCATAAAGGGGGATTTATTTACATTGTTGGTTGCCTCCAATCTATCACATTCATCTCAATGGCCAGTAGAGCTTACTATCTTTTTAAAGTGTGATGTAAATGCAAATACAGGCATCTATATAAATATAAATTAAAAATTTCTCCCATATTTTGGGCAACTTTCTTAGTCTAGGGTCCCAGAACTCTACTTGCCAGGTTAAAAAGTATGAATATTATGACTTCTGAAAGATAGACCAACAAAACAATCTCAAATTTAGGTTAGCATATCATTAATTTTGAACATTATTATTCTATTGAGGAAAAAGAACATTAGTCAACTGAGAAATACCTGATAAGTAGACCCTTAACATACAGGTAGATCAGTAAAACGTTACATTGTTTGGTCTTAAGAAAACAGTCCCGTCACAGGGCTCTCAGGCCAGACTTCCAGTGTATGACTTCCCACTCAACCACTGGCTCACTATGCCGCCTTAGCCAAGTAATTTAATCTCAGTGCCTCAGTTTTCTCATCCGTAAAATGACAATAGTCCTGAAAGTCAAATATTTAGATTACATATTGGCATAATATTGGCATATAGTTATGAGCTTCATATATTATGTCTATAAATTGCATTTCAGCAGCTCTCTAGTTTAAAATTGATTTCTTAATGTCAATTTTACATGAAAATTCTGGGGTAATTCTTTTTACATTGAAGCAAAATGAGTTTAATGCAAATTTTTCAGGAATAAGAGTTCAAAGAAATTACCATAGGTTGTACTAAGACCCTGGCACCCACACATTATACAGTGTGGAGCGTTTGAGAAGTAGGATATCACACACTACACAGGAGCATGGTTTTCTAACCAACAGTTAGGTACTTTGAACCCATTAGCATCCACTCTCTCAGACCTCCTGAATTCCTCTTGGTACTCCATCTCCTTGGGTACCTGTATCACTACAAAAATAATCTCTCTCCCATCAACCTTAGAATGGTTACCGTTCCTCTGCCACACCCCAGCTAACAATTATGAGTAGCAACAAACTAGCTTACTGGCTTCCTGCCTTTCTATTTTTATTACTCCTTTTCATTAGACTATACCCGAGAGCAGCACATTCCAATGACAACAGGAAATTTCTGCAAAACTAATGTCTTTGCCCGGGGCCGGGGAGTGGGGGGCAGTTGTTTACACGTTGTGGAAATGCATCGCCGGCCTTGTAGATGATCAATCTGGGCAGCCAAGCTCCGGAATTTTCGGAAAGGAATAAATCTGCCCCCGAGGTTCCCGCATGGCCACCTTCCTGGGGGCGGTCGGGGGCATCCGGACGCGGCCCCAAGGTTCTCGGCGTGCAGGGCGTCCCCAGCCAGGGGTGAGGTACCCCGGACCCCGCGCACGTGATGGGGAAAGATCTACTCCCCGGTGCTGTTCTCCAGCCGTTTCCGGCCGCGGCCACGGACCCCAAAACAACCGCAGGAGGGAAGATCCGAGGTTTCTCAGAGACGCCACAGTCCCCTACTCACTGCCACCCCTGCTTCCAAGGCGTCCTCGGGGAGGGGGGAGCCCGGAGTCCGCGACCCCGCGTCTCTCACCTGCAGCTGCGCGCGACCCCCGCGACGCCCCGGCCACCAGCACCAGGGCCGTGGCTCCCAGCAAGGCGAGCATGGTCCAGGCGGCGGCAGCCACAACTCACATCTTCCGGTGAGACCGCGCCGCTCCTCGAGACCGGACCGCCCTTTCCTCAGCGGCCGGCCCCGGGGCGCCGCGGGCCGACCCGCCCCCTCCTCTAAGGGACAGGGACAGCCGGAGGACAGCCCGGGCACCGCCCGCGCCGGCTTCCGAGAAGACCGCGCCCAGCGGGGGCCGTGACTGGGGGAACCACGCGGCTCCTCGCAGTGCGCCTGCACCGCCCCCAGCTGCCGTCACTTCCGGTCCCTGGAGCCTGAGTGTTGCTGCCTGGCCGCGGGCTGCTTGGTCTACACTTCGGGGCGGCCGTATCCAGCGTCCTTGAGTCGGGCGCTCAGAACTTGCCGCTGGGAATCCTGCGAGGCTGAGGATCCAGGGACGCTAGGATCAGCGAGCTGCCAAGTTTTTTGTTTCGTTTTGGTTTTGGGTCGTTCCACAACACCCGCCCCACTACTGGAGGTTGAACCCGAGATTCCCCAACCCTTTTTTTATTTTGACACAGGGTCTTGCAGAGTCGCTAAGTTCCCCAGGCTTATTTTGCCCTCCCTTTGTCAGTAAATAATTTGAACTTGCCATTCCAATGGTTATTTATCTACATACCTTTTTGTGGGGGGAGTACCGGGACCGAGCTCAGGACGTCGCTCTTGCCAGGCCGGCGTTTGTGCTACTGTGCTAAATCCCTGGCCCCCTGTCTACATACCTTAATAATAGATTATGTTGCTCTGTCTTTTTTTGCTTTGTTTTTTATACGGGGAATCAAATTCATGACCTCACACTTGCCAGGCAGGCTTTGTTAATGATAGATTATGGACACTGTGAAGATGTGCAAGATGAGAAAGTATGAGATGACCGACCAAGTATTTAGTTATTACTTATAACAACTAAATTATAACTTACCAATTATATGGTAAAAATGGTACCTGTAAAGGACAGCATGACTGTAAAAGCATTGTTAGGGTATAATTTATATACCATGAAGTTACACATTTTAACTGAATTAGTTTTAGTCTACCCAGCTCTAGGCCTTGTTTTTAAAAACCAGATTTTCACTTCAGTGATTCTGGGATTTGATTGTGAGCGTATGTGTTCATATATCTTGGGTTGGTGTTCTATAGAAGTCCAAAAGAGAAGAGAAAAATTCCTGGTTGCAGTTACCTAATCAGGCTTGTGTTAAAGAGCCTTCCAAAAAAAAAAAAAAAATCCGTAAGATTTTTGGCGGGAAATTTAGGTCAGCGGCACAAGCACCTGCCTGGCAAGCCCAAGGTCTTGAGTTCGATCCCTGGTACAAAGGGAAAAAAAAAAAAAAAAACAACAAAAAAAATCATTAAAATCTCTTCTTACTTGCCAACAGTTCTTGCAAACTACTGTAGTTGGAATGGATTCATTTTTATTTTTAGGACAATGAGCTCAAAGGACACAAACATTTCATTTGAAAGATTTTCAAACCAGAGCCAGTGATATAACTCAGCAAAATAAGCGCCTGCCTGGCAAGCACAAGGTCCTGAGTTTGATGCCTGATACCACAAAAAAAAAAAAAAAGGATTTTCAAACCTTTTGGAAATTTCTCTCTAGTTTCTGGAGTGGCAGCTAGAATTTTCATAGATAATGGTGATTTTTTTTTTTTGGTAACAAAATTACATAGAAACATTTTAAAATGCAAGGGATTCTTCTGACTTTTACCTCCCTATTGTCAGAATAAGACAGATACCCTCGTGAGACAGAACACATAAATTCTCAGGTCTTAATCCATGGCCTGTTACCCACTGAAGATGGAGGTATCACTTTTTCTCTTTGCTTCCTTGCTAGCAGTGTATGGGATGTGTGCTTCCCTTACTCCCTTACTCTTACTGGAAGTATTATAGATTGGTAAGTTAGGTAGAAATATAGTAGGCAGTCAGACAGGGCTGGGCCCTCAAAGGAGTTGGTGTAAGAGATGAGAATGCTTCAAGACTGTGACTGGAAGCGCATCTGAAGATCAAAGTCACAATGGCTAGTTTTACTGACTTCCCTAAGGGATGAGTGAAGACTTAGGATTATTGGTATCACCTTTTTGAGATTTTCCATTATCTCATTAGGGATAGGCCATCCCCTCCTGTAGAAGATGATGGGCATCTCTTCTTGAATGCAGTACAATTGCTGCAACATTAGTTAAATCAAGTCTTATTTCCATTTACTTGTATGTACAGAGTGGGCTATGCTATTCCGTTCTTCCTTCAGTTGGCTCTAAGCAATGCAAATAAGGACAGCCGATTTACTGAGATGTAATCCTGCAGGCCAACCTGACAGTTTCCTGTTTCCTTGAATAGTGCTTTCTGTAAAGGATCGAGCACAGTGGGATGGCAGAGCCAGTCAGCTCCAGAAATGTCAGCTGGGTATGAGCCTCAAAGTAAGAGGCTGTGACTCCCTGGGGCACAAAAGTTTACATATCAGAAACTGAAGCAACAGCCTCCTAGAACACCCTAATTGAATTATGCAGACTGATCCTTCTGCATATCATTCTCCCTGCATATTGCAAAGATGCTTTTCTCCCCACCTGGCTAACCAGCTCAAGTTACTCATGTCGTTCCCTCCATCCTCACTGTCACTCATCCTTGAACTACTCCCTTCTTGACAAGATAATAAATTCTGGGAGAGGCCTTGGATCAGGGCTTTTGTCCTTATATCCTCACTTGGATTGGATTTAGGATCTTTTGGCTGCCCATAACTTTGAATATGTCTTAGTGTCTTTACTCTCACCATTGATAGCATTGGAGGTAGTAAATTGGAATTAACTCACTGGAATTCCAGTTATGTTTCTATGAAATTACAAATACAACTTTCTAGATTATGAGATGGATTGGAAAAAGGATGACAACATTTGAATTACAATATACAATATTTGGATTATAATATATAATATTGGGATTTCACTACTCTCCCACCTACTGAGACCACTAAGACTAAGACTGAGACTGCTAAGACACAAGACTAAGACGTTATCAACCAAGGTTAATGATGTCACCCATTAGATCAACATTACCTAAGCAACTAATCTTACAATCTTATTGGTTATTCATAATTTTGACCCACATTGTACCTACCTCATGATTTTGCTCTATAAAACTTCTTCTGAGAGGCAGGCCCATTGATAACTCATTCAGGACCCCTCCCTTCTCTCAGGAGCTATTCCTGTTCCCCATTCCCCCATTCCTATTTCTCATTCCTTTTCCTTAATAAAATTTACTACTCTTAACTTGCATTGTTCCTTACAGTTCACACTTTGACTTCAAGGGATGTGAACTTGTCATATTTGACATCTAGAATTTCCCCTGTATCAGAAGGCCCAGGTGTACTGTAACGCATGGCTGGACACAAGAATGTCTCCAAGGGTTAGAAGGACATACAGATAAGTGAGGCATATAGGGCCTAAATAGCCATGATCAGAAAATACATTATATCAAGACATGATAGTCCAGGTTTCACAAATTCCACACAAGGACAGAGTATTAAAAACTATTAGAGAAAAGAAACAAATCACCTTCAAAGGAAAACCCATCAGAATCACAGCAGACTCTCCAACACAAATGCTTAGGTCAAACAGATTTTAGGGCAAAGAATTTCAAGACCTAAAAGAAAACAACCTCCAACCCAGACTGATATACTCTATAAAGTTACCTTTCAAAATTGATGGAGAAATAAGATACTTCCATCATAAAGAACACCTGAAGGAAGCAGCACTCCAAAAATTTCTTAAAGATAGTGTCTTAGTTACTTTTCTCATTGTTGAGACAAAATACCTGACAAAGTTAAAGGAGAAAGTTATATGTAACTCACAATTTGTAGAAGTTTCAGCCCATACTCAGCTGGCTCAAAGGCAGGGTGGCACACGGCAGAGGGGCAACAGTTCATGGTAGTGAAAGGCAGCAAAATCAACAAGACAGGGTAGGACTCTTTTCATTCCTAATATCGTATACAGGCTACCTATCCTAGGGTGGGGGCAACACTCACACCCTTAATCCTAGCCAGAACTATGCCAAACAAATCAGTGGATTGATTTACTGATCACACACTCTTAGTCCCAGTGTCACACATTCTAGATTCAGTCAACTCTGAAAAAGCCATATGACTGCATGAGGCTCTGGAGGGACATCTAGACACAAACTATAATAGTCTAGAAAAAGACAATGATTCCTAGAATCCCAATAGAATGAATCCATCAGGCAAGGCAAGCAATTAAACAGAAGGGAAAGAAAGAGAACCAATAGCAGGAAAATAAAATGACAAAAATAAGTCCAAACACATCAGTTGTATATAACTATCAGTGTGAAACCTCTCAACTTACTAATCAAAAGAAACAGATTGACAGAATGAATCAAGAAATAAGATCTAGCAATATGATGCATACAAGAAACACATCTAACTCAAAAAGAAACTTGTAGACTAAAAGTCAAAGCACGGACAACAAATCTCCATGTGACAGGAACTCAGAAAAAAGCAGGTGCAGTTATTCTGTTTGCAGACCAAGTGAATTTCAAGCCAAGATGATCAGAAGAGACAAGAAGGTCACTGCATACTGGGTAAGGGAACAGTTCAAGAGGAAGAGATAATAATCATAAATATATATGCACCAGACACCAGCATGCTCAACTATACAATACAATCAACAATGAATATGAAAAATCAGATAAACACTAATACAATTTTTTATAATTTTTTTATTTTAAAGAGGATAAACAAGAATAAAACCAATCAAAACAAACCAATGTAAGAGATACAAGACTTCAAAACATTATGAAATCAACAATAGTTATCATAGTGCCTCTTGATGTCTTCAAAATAGCTGCAGATAACTTTGGACATAGTAAAAATCAAACAGAACAGAACAGAATAGAAACGCTAAAACGAAACAATGAATGTGACTTCAAAACAAGCCAATAGTAAATCCAAAATTGCTACTATAATATATCTTGCTGTCCTTGAAATAGCTGTTCCTGTCATTGGATTTGACATAATCAAATGAAACAAGAGAGAATAAAACCCAACCCAACAAAACAATGGAAATGACATAGGACTTCCAAAACAAGACCATGGGGGATCAACAATGGCAGCAAACCTCAGAAGGGGATTCCCCCAGATGTCACACTGTGTACCACTATCCTGTGAACCTATGATCAGACCACTGGCCCTAGACTTGCAATGTTAGTGAAACAAAGCACCACAGGCATCCAATTGCATTTCACCTCCGTAGTTATCATCACAGCCTGTGTTTCTCTGGATAAGCTGGTCTCTTATGGTAGTGGTGGTGGGATTGGTACTTGTTTGCCAGCCTGCACGCTAGGAGGGGCTGGGGTCTGACTGTTTCCAGACCAGCAGAGACCTGTGCATGGTACTAGTTCCCAGACTGGGCTTGCTCGCTGGTGTGGCCTTGTTCTTTCTACCTTCAGTCCGCAAATGGCACCTACTCACAGGGAGAGGCTGGGGTCTGGCTGTTCCACATCAGCAGTGGCCTGCACATGGCACTGGTTCCCAGACTGGGTTTGCTTGCTGGTGTGGCCTTGTTCTCTCTAACCCCAGTCCACGAATGGCCAAGCACTAATACAATTTTAATGCAGGACCGCAATACCACACTGTCACAAATAGATCAACTAAACCAAAAAAAAAAAAAAATCAAGAAATATTAGAGCTGAACCTATCTTTTTTTTGTGCTGGGAATCTAACTCAGGACTTCATGCTTGCCAGGCAGGTGCTGTGCCACTGAGCTACATCCCTGGCCCTGAGTCAATCATTTGAACAAGTAGGCTTAGTAGTTATCTACAGAGTGCTCCTCTCAACAACAGAATACACATTCTTCTCAGCAGCACATAGGACTTTCTCCAAAATTGACCACATACTCACTTCAAGAACATGCTCAAGCAAATGCAAAGGAAATAAAATTATCCCCTATATTATCATATCATAGTCCAATGAAATTGTTCTTTATTTTTGTTGTTTGAGACAGGGTCTTACTATGTAGTGCAAGCTGGCCTTGAAGTCACTTATATAGCTGAGATTGGCTTCAAACTCATGGCAATCCTCGTTCTTCAGCCTCCCAAGTGCTAGAAGTACAGGCATGGACCACCACATCTGGCAGTCCAACGAAATGGGAAATAAATGGAAAAGAAACTATAAAAACTAAATAAGCACACACATTAAATAATATCCTTTTGAACAACCAATGAATCACAGATTAAATTAAAGGAGAAATTAGTTGGTTTCTACAATTAATGGTAATGAGACTATAATATACCAGACCTTGTGGGATGCAATGAAAGAAGTCCTACAAGGGAAATTTACAGCAATAAATTCCCACATCAGAAAACATAGTGAGCTCGAATAAATAACCTAATGTTGAACCTCAAAGTTCTAGAAAAAGAAAGGCAAGTTAAACATAAAGCACATACGAGGGAGGAAATTATAAAGGTCAGAGCGGAAATTAATGCAACTGAGACTAAGAAAACAATACAAAAAGAATCAGTGAATTGAAGAACTGGTTCTTTGAAAGATTAAATAAAATAGTGAACCATTAGCCAACTGTCTTGGTTACTTTTCGCTCATTGCTGAGACAAAATACCTGACGCCCTAAGTTAGGGAAGGAAAGGTTTATTCTTACAGTTTCTCGGGAGTTTCAGTCCATAAGTTGTCTGCAAGGCAGCATGGGGTGATGGGGTACAGTTCATGGCAGCCACCAGCTGCAAGCTGCAAGCCATGCTGGCGAGAGAGAGAGAGAGAGAGAGAGAGAGAGAGAGAGGCAGAAGAGCAAGCGAACAAGAGGAAGACCCACCTTCCCTTACACTGTATGTCGGCTCCACCCCTGGGTGGGCACAGCACTCACACTGCCAGACAACAAACCAATAACAAACCAATAACTCAGCCCCATCAAAATTATATGAGGACTTGGGGGTACACTGCATTATCACCCAATACATTCCACCCCTGGACCCCCAAGTACTCGTGTACATCCTTACTACAAAAGACATTTAGTCTAAGAGTTGCCAAAGTCTTAACAGTTTCAGCACTGTTGAAAAGTCCAAGACCCAAATCTCCTCTGAGATCTTTGGCAAACTCTTAACTGTAACCCCCTGTACAAATGAAAACAAGGTTAAGCACTTCCAACATATAAAGGCAAAAGATAAACATTACCATTCCAAAAGTTACAAACAGGGGAATACAAAGCATTGGAACCAAAGCAAGTCCAAAATCCAACAGGGCAAACATTAAGTCCCGGAGTACTCTGCTCAGCATCTAAAGTAATCTGGTTACAAGCTCCAACAGGCTTGAGTGACTCCACCCCTGCGGCACCTTCAGGGGTCTTAACTTCCATAGCTTTTCTTGGATGATCCATGTTCCTTGGCTCCACCCTTACATCTTTACACATTGCTCTCTGCAGGCGAGGCGGAAGCTGCCTTAGCCTTTTCATGCACTTAAAATCAGCGCCATGTGGATGCCGCCAAGGTCCGCTGCAGGCTGGAGCAGTAGCCAGGCTTTCCTCTCTTTTGGCTGTAGGGGTCAACTGCCTGGATCACTGAGCTCTCTGAACCTGATTGTGAGGAACAGCTTCTCTATGCCGCCATTCTGGAATCCGGCATGGCTGCTGCCATTTTAGGACATGGCGTGGCCTCTGTCGCCACTGTGGGACAAGGCACTCTGTGGCTTTTTGTCGCCACTCCGGGACAGGGCACTCTGCGGCTTTTTCCTCTGAGCAAACTTGTTCACTTTTGAAGGCCTGAGGTTGCAAAGGGCGGAGGCCCGCTGCTTCCCAGGATGCCCCCAGGCCATCTTTTTTATTCTTTTGTTTCTTCTCAGCAATCAAGGTCTCAGTTCCATCTTTACAGTCCACAGCTTCCTGGCCAAACTCACATTTTAAATCACCATGCTGGGCTCCTTGTTCTTTATCCGCAACATAAATCTGGCTAAGAGCCCCCAACAAAAGCCAGGCCACCATTTCAATGTTTGGCTGCCTCATAATTTCACTCTGTAGAGTAATTAATCCTTTGCCCTTAATCTCAGTCTTAGGCAAAGTCTCCGGGCATGGGCAAAACGTAGACAAACTTTCTGCCAAACCATAACACACATCATGTGGAGTCCAACACCCAATGTCGTTCTTCTTCCCAGCAGAAACCTCCCTAGCCTGGTCTTTACCGGCAGGCTTTCTATCAGCCTTCTGGTCTTCTGGGCTCTGACCAGAATCTCCCAGACAGAACAACCTAAGCTGTTCCAGCTCCATGCATGTAGACGGCATCTCCGAACCTTTCCAAACTTTCCCCACAAGCCATTTCCAAAGGCTCTCAAACCACATGGTCAGGAATAGTCACAGCAACGACCCCACTCCTCTGGTACCAAATTCTGTCTTGGTTACTTTTCGCTCATTGCTGAGACAAAATACCTGATGCCCTAAGTTAGGGAAGGAAAGGTTTATTCTTACAGTTTCTTGGGAGTTCCAGTCCATAAGTTGTCTCCAAGGCAGCATGGGGTGACGGGGCTACAGTTCATGGCGGCCACAAGCTGCAAGCTGCAAGCCACGCTGGGCGAGAGAGAGGGAGAGGTGGAAGAGCAAGCGAACAAGGGGAAGACCCATCTTCCCTTACACTGTATGTCGGCTCCACCCCTGGGTGGGCACAGCACTCACACTGCCAGACAACAAACCAATAACAAACCAATAACTCAGCCCCATCAAAAGTATGTGAGGACTTGGGGGTACACTGCATTATCACCCAATACACCAACCATATCAAAAAAAGGAATGAAAAGACCCAATTCCATGCCATCAGGTATCCAAGACCCCTGCAGTGGGTTCCAATCTCCTGCCCAGACATTACAGTGCATGGTGGGAAGAAAGAGCAAGAGACACAAAAAGGGTGCAGCAGGGATCTGGGATGAGCAGTTGTTCATGGGGAACAGAAGGCCATGGGGCACCCAGAACCTTGGTATTTATTCACTGAGGGAATGGTGATGGGACTGTGACTGGATATGTTAGACAAGTTGCAAGGTGGGCAAGGCCTTTAACAGATGGAACAATGCGTTGTCATGGAAGAAATGGAACAGCCAGATTTAGGTTATGGTTAATGAGTAATCTTCTTTGTAGGCAATCTGGGAAGAAATTCTCCTCTGCAGTGGAGACATCATCTCATATCTCAGTGGATATGAGACATCATCTCATATCTTAGCCCCATGGTATCATGGCTCATTTATCTGAGCTCAACCGTGGCTGTTGATGATAAACAATGCTAGTCTATCATCAGCTGCCTGCTATCATGAAGATATGTACACAGCCTCAGCCAGACTCACTAATTAAACTGAAAGTTAATTTAGGGAATTCATCTCTACACGGCCTGCACTGCTTGCAAGTAAGCACAGTCATACTTGGGTCTGGGAGAGGGCGACATGGCATCCTCCACAATCAGGAATGAAAATTACAACTGATTTGCGGAAATCTAGATCAGCTGTAATACCACCGTTGAGAACCTATACTCTAATAAGAGAAGAAATGCACAGATTCCTAGATATATACAAATTACCAAAGTTGAATTAAGGAGATATAAAAATTCTAAGTAACCCAATATCAGTCAATGAACTGAAAATGTAATTTGAAAACTACCAACAAAGAAGAACCCAGGTCCTGATGAATTCTGCAAGAAATTTAAAGACCTAATGCCACTACTTCTCAAACTCTTTAATGATATCGAAAGGGAAGCAGTACTCACAAAATCATCCCTGCAAACAATCATTTCCCTGATAGCAAAACCAGAGAAGGGCCAAAAAACAAAAACAAAAACAAAACAAAACAAAACAAACAAACAAACAAACAAACAAAAAAAACCAAAAGAACAAATAAAACCCAGAACTACAGGCCAATCGCTCTAATGAACACAGATGCAAAACACCTCAATTATATGCTGGCAAACAGTGCAGCAAACCACCAAGAAGATTGTACACCATGACCAAAGAGGATTCATCTCAGGGGTTCAGGGATGGTTCAATGTATGCAAACCAATGAATGTAATACACCACACTAACAGAACCAAAGACAAAGATCATACACTAATCTTAATAGACCCAGCAAAAGCATTGACAAAGTCCAACCTTTATTCATGATAAAAACAAAACAGAGAAGAGGAAAAGAAGATCTTTATTGTGATCTGATAAGAGCCACACTATGACAACCAACAGCCAATATCATACTAAATGGTCAAAAACTGAAAGTTTTCACTCTAAAATCAGGAACAAAACAAGAATGCCTACTATCACTACTCATAAACAATATAGCTCTGGAAACAGTAACCAGAACAATTAAGCAAGAGAAAGAAAGAAAAGGAAAAAGTTTAGGAAAGGAAGAAGTTAAATTATCCTGATTTGAGGATGACGTGATACTCTACATTGAAGACCCCAAAAACTCCACCAAAAGATTTCTAGATTTAATAACCAAATTCAGTAGCATAGCAAGATACAAAGTCAATGCAAAAAATCAATAGCATTCCTGTACACAACTAACAAACTCACTGAGAGAGAAATTAGGGAAACAATACCTTTCACAGTAGCATCAAGAAAAATGAAATAGGTGTCAATTTAATGAAGTGAAAGATCTTTACATTGAAAACTATAGTACTCTGTAAAAGGAGATCAAAGAGGGTGTCAGAAAATGGAACAACATCCACTGTTCTTGGGTATGCAGAACCAATACACTGAAAATGGCCATACTTCCAAAAATGGTTATGTATATGTCTAATGCAATCCCAGCCAAAATACCAATAGCACACCTCACAGGACTAGAGAAAATAATTCTAAAATTCATTTGGAACCAGAAAAGACCTTGAATAGCAAAAGCAATTCTGGGCAGCAAGGGCAAGGTAGGGGGTGTCACAAGCCCTGACTTTAAATTATACTACAAAGCTGCCATGGTAAAAACAGCATGGTACTGGCAGAGGAACAGATCTGAAGATCAGTGGAACTGAATAGAAGATGCAGAAACAATTCCAGACACAGTCAACCACCTTATCATTGATAAAAGGGCTAAACATGTTCACTGGAAGAAAGCCTTTTTAATAAACTGTGCTGGGAAAACTGGCTTTCCATGTGCCAAAGACTAAATGTAGACGCATATCTCTCACCATGCACTAAAGTAAAATTGAAGTGGATCAAAGAGCTAAATATAAAAACAGAAACAATCTTTTGAAAGATGGAATAGGTAAAGCTGTAGAAGGCATGGGTGTAGGCAAAGGCTTTATGAACAAAACTCTAATTGTGCAGGAAATACTACAAAGAATCAATAGCTGGGGTCAGATCAAATTAAAACGCTTTTACATAGCAAAAGACACCACCCACAGAGTGAAAAGAAAACCCACAGAATGGAAAAACTTTAGGCAACTATTTCTCAAAGGACTAAAGTTTAGAATATACGTGAATGACTTTATCTTTTTGAGACGGGATTTCATTGTGCACTTCAGGTTGGCCTTGAACTCATTTTTTAGCCCATGCTGGCCTGGAACTCACAGTAATCCTTCTGCCTCAACCTCCTGAACCCTGGGATTACAGGCATGTACCATCATGCCCAGCATACATAGCACTAAAATATCAGATCACTTCCCAAATTTAAAGACCTAGTCCTAAAATGGGCAGCTGAAATGAATATACACTTCTCAGAGGAAGAAGTACAAAGAGCAAACAGATACATGAAAAAATGTTTAACATCACTGGTCATTTGAGAAATGCAAATTAAAACAGTATTGAGATTCCATCTCACTACAGAATGAATGGATATGATCAAGAAATCAATCAGCAACAAATGCTGGGGAGGCTATGGGATGGAAAGAACCTTTCTCCGTTGTTGGTGTGAGTGTACATTGGTACAAACACTATGGAAATCAGCATGGATTTTCCTCGAAACCTAAAAGTAGAGGTTTCATTTGACCCAGCTGTGCTCCTACTAAGTATCCTCCTGAAAGAGTTAAAAGCATCATACCACAATGAGATATGCACATCCACGTTTATAGCAGCACAATTTATAATAGGCAAATCTTGGAAAAGGCCCATATGCCCATCAACAAATGAATGGATGAAGAAAATGTTGTATTGACACATAATGGACTACTACTTTGTCATAAAGAAGGATAAATGAGTCATTTTTAGGTAGATGGATGCACCTCAAGACTATAATATTAAGTGAATTAAATTAGACACAAAAGTTTAAATATCACATTTCTTCTTTTGTTTGAGAAACCGAAAGGGTAAATATGGTACAAAATGGAGGGTAGATGTGGAGAAATAGGAAGAGCATATTCAAATGGGAAGGAGAACAAGAGAGATGAGAGGAGAAAGGAAAAGGGATTCAAAAAGAGTATGGAAGGAAAAAAATGTAAGTGAAGCTTTTGTAAATGGGAAGGGGAACAAGGGTTCAAGGGAGAGAAGGGGAATGAGGAAAGAAGTACTAAGGTATTATGCACAGGTACAAGTTCCTTATGATGAATGTCGCCTCTATCTATGACACATATGCACTAATGAAAAAGATTTAAAAAAGACTGAGCACTAAAACTTCCATGTTGACCTATAAATAGTAAATTAATCGCTGTGAAATCTAACTTGTTTCTCCAAATCTTTGCCCATATTTGTTGACTAGTGCTGTTGACTAAGGAATATTTTTTTTTGTACCAGGAATCAAACTCAGGACCTCGTGCTTGCCAGGCAGGCACTGAGCTATATCCCCAGGCCCCAGAAATATGTTTTAATTTATCATCCTATTGTGGCAAGATGATCAAGTGACATGTGACTTTTTGTCTTTCGCTACTAAGAACCTCAAAATGACTTCTGAGTGTTGTCACCAATTTTGAAATCTTGTAAAGAACCAAGTGAATGAGCATCACTTGACTTTAAATAATAGTGAAAGAAATTATGGTTTTTAAAAATGTCTTCCTAGAGTGCTGGCTTCATACTGTGATTAGCTAATATATCAAGGCTCACTATAATTTCAGAGAAGGTGAAAGGTGTTTGACAAAAGAGCCTGAATACATTGCACAGATAGTCCTTGTGCTTTTTTAAAAACTAACTTCTTGATTCTGATTAGATTGCTATTGTTTTTACATTGCAGTCTGTTCCTATCAGCAATAGGACTGTCACTTCTATCATTCATCATCTTATTCATTTATCTATCAACAGCACTATTTTAAAATTTCCAATTCATTGGCAGAAATCTTGTCACACCCATCCACCTTGTGATCAGTTTGAATAGCTAACATAACCTGTAAAATTATTCAATCAGGCTGAGTAAATGGATCGACGTAGTCACAATCACCAGAAGGGAACAAGCGGACATCGCCACGTTGCACATTTCTGCCCGGAAGGCTTCCTTTGCTCTTGGGTGTCACAGATCACTGAATGTGACATCTGACCTTTCACATTGGACTAAGTGAAGGTGCTCATACTAGGCCATGTGGTAAATACTAGTAAAGCTTCATTTATTTCTCTTTAACAATGCAAATCAGACTGCATTGCATTCCAGTGGACCTTCCAGTCCAACACAAACCCCAGGAGAGAAACTGTTGCTCTAGAACCTTACACAAGACTGAGTTTAACTTCTTCCCAGGCAAAGAGATTGGCAGAGGGATGTGCAGAATTGCCAGGTGAGGAGCAGCCCAGAACCACAGAATTTCACGTGGGAAGGAATCTGGGTCATTTATTCTCACTTTTGCGGGGGGCGGGTGGTACCAGGAACAGAACTCAGGACCTTGCACTGGCAGGACAGGCGCTATACTGCTGAGCTATATCCCTGGTCCCAGTTGTTCTACTCTGGAACCTCCAGAATTGCCTTTTCCTGGGCGCCTTTACATGCCACTCCTTTCTTCATCCCAGCAATCAAGCAACTAAGTAGAAAAATAACTAGGAAGTGAACAATGAGAAGATCTGACTAGCCGAGCATGGCTGCACTCGCCTGTTGATGGAGACCACACTGAGGCAGTGCTGAGCAGGCTGCAGAAGCAATCAGTTGGCTTCTATATTAGCTAATGTCTGTCCCAGGTCAAAGTGACTTGCCTGAGGAGCCAGTGGCTGGCACGCAGAAACAGAACTCTCTATGCCAACGGTCATGGTACAGGCCTGCAGTGGCCTGTGACACTGTGACAGCTCTGAAGACAAGAGAGCAGCACAGCTGAGGATGCTGGCTCTCACTCAGAACTCCAGGGCAATAACTGCTAACTTTAGAACTAAAACAGTTTGCGCATTAAGCAAAGGTTTACCGCTTGGAATGTCTTTGTTCCATTTTCTCAAGGCCTCGCTCACGTTTGTGACCTTTTACCTCAGTTCTTTCTTGATTTCCCTGCATGCACCCTGACACATGATGTACCTAATAAATAGTGGCCAGTTTGGAGAAGTCGGGGTCTTAACCACAAGAGCTCTGATCTTCCCGGATCCCTGTACACCGTATTACTTTTACCCGTTGTCTTTTATCCTTTGCTGTACACTCTCCCAGAAGATCAGGAGACTGGCCGATCCCAGTATCTGTAATCCTAGCACTCAGGAGGCTGAGGCACAAGCACCGTGTGCACACTGCAAAGGAAGATGATATTTCGAGTGGTGGCCACATCCTTTCCCAACCAGCAGCCAAGTATCTCTGAAACAGACACTAGACCTGGTGGGTAAAAGCATGAGTTCTGAACTTGACTTGACCAGGCTCGGTATCCCTGCTCTATCACTGGGCTCCTTCAACAAGTGCTTTGACCTTGTTTCCTTATGGGCTCTATGATGGTACGTATGTCATCATGATATGATGAGATTTAAGTTATTTAATGGGTGGACAGAACTTAGTGCAGTCTGACTTCAGTAAACACTGGCTGTTTCCCCACTGACTTACTGATTTTCTGTTCCAGAAAGGCCAGGGTGGGGTGACACATGAGGTGGGGTGGGGAACCTAGTTCTGATGGAGAAAGACTGCAGGACCACAGTCTCATGGAGCAAAACTTTGCTCTCCAGCCTCATGTGGCCGGTAGATTTTGATCTCCTGCACTCCCTTCAAACCTCTATCTCACCACTTCTTTTTTTTTCAGCAGATGTTCTGCCATCCAACTTCCACTTTCTTAAAAACACAAACAATCAGCAGATGAAGTCACAGCTCCCCAACACTGAGACCCAAAACCCACGTGCACCCACATCCTTTCTTTCCTCCTATCTCCTGGTAGGAAGACTCCTTCCTCCAGAGAGACGGCTTGCTGTGGATTATTCTTCCCTTCTCCCATGACTTCATCTTCGCCCTCTGTCTCCTTCTCACCCACAGTTCAACTTTCTAGGATCTTTCCCAACTTCCATAAGCATCTCCTCCTTTCCCTTCAGCTGTCCTTTCTGCTCTCACTCATGGCCTACACTGAGCTACATGGCTCCATACCTATTCTTTTTTCACTTTCTATTCATTCCTTAGCCCATCCAATCTGGATTTCTGAACCTACTACTTGTTTACCTTGTGTCCATTGAGATGCCCACCAGACTCTATAGCTCTTAACTCCTTGACTTCTTCAAGGCACCTGGTATCCATGATTTCCTGGTCCCCTTTCCTCAGCATCTCCTGATTCTATGCTCATTTGCTCTTCTCTCTGTCTGTTTTCCTCTTCTTCTCAATTTCAGTACAAACCCCCTCCATGGCTTGTGACTGCAATGTTGGTGTGCCTCACTGCTTTGTCCCTTCCCCTTAATTGATCACCCCAATGATAATCTCTTCTCCTTCTATGAATTCAGTTCATTGGCTGTTATTTATGCTGTGGCTCCCAAACTCATCTTCAGCCTAGATTTCTCTCCCGATGTCCACATTTTAAAACCACAAACATACTGGAAAGGGGAGGGAGGTTTTTATCTTCAACTGTTTTGTTCCTCACTTGAGAATTGGCTCTAGTCCCAAACCCTGTCCACAGCTAGTGGATAATCTTGACCACAGGGAGTCTTTTAGTCTTTATCAAAGATGGCCTGACAGGTCTTGTGGGGCAAACTGCCTTCCCCACACCAGACTTGGTGTATGGTAGTGCATCACTGCTTTCTAGAGGGCTTTGCTGTCAAGGATCAGGCCTCCCAAGGCCAGCGTTGCTTGTGATTGCATCTGCATTCTTAGCCCTGTATCTCCACTTGGGAGCCTGGATACTGACAGTCTTGTAAAAGCACTTGTCTCTACTTTCATTTTTCCTCTCATGGCCCCGCTACATTTCTCCAAGCCTAGAAAGAGGCAGAAGCCTTCAGTGTAGGTGCCATGACAATGAGGCAAGTCTCCTTGACTACACCTTGATCTTCAGCAGAGCCATTCTGTGGAGAAAAAGGGGCACCAGGAGAGGGAGCCTCTTTTGCTTCTCACTTATTCTGTTGCAGTAAGTGAACGAAGACTGGATGGTTGCTGTAGTTTGACTGATTGTCCTAGTTATTACCCAGACACATAACTGCTGGACACTATTCAGTGGGCCTTTTCCATGAGAAAGTATCTCTCTCTTCAACTGAAGGGAATTTTCTTGTTTATTTTTGTGTTTGTGGTTTCTTGGGTGTGTGAGTTTGTAGTTTTCGTTAAGTTTGGAAAAGATTTGTCATTCTTTTTTCCCTTGTCTCCTTAAAAGAGAGAGAGAGAGAGAGAGAGAGAGAGGGAGGGAGGGAGAGAGAAAAGACAGAGAGAGAGAGAGCCAAAAAATCTATGTATCAGGAAAATATTTTAATACTAAATTTATTGAGACATCATGAAATTGATACAAATTACCTTTGATCTCTACGATTACAAGAGGTGCTCAAAGTGGTGGCCATTATCTTCCAGACATTTATTAGTATGGTGAACTGCTGAAGTGTACATACATTTTTTGGCAGATTATCTATCTATCTGTCATCTATCTGTCTATCTATCTATCTATTCTATGAAGTTATTATGAGTTATGCTCATTCCACCTCCACCAAAAGAAAAAAAAATAAGAACTGGGCATGATAGAGCATACCTATAATCCTAGAATTCAGGAGACTGAGGTAGGGGGCTCACTGAAAGTTTGAGGCCAGCCTGGGCTATACAAGGAATTCAAGATCAGGTAGGACTGCATGATGAGACCCTGTTTCAAAAAAAAGGTTATGTTCACATTTTTTTAGCCTTTTTTCCTCCTCTGACTTTCATTTGAGGTAGTCTCTATTTCTGTGTCTTCAAGTTCACTGCTATTTTCTTCTAATTAACTATTATTCCAGACTCAGTGTATTTTTCACGTTAGATGTTATAGAGGTAGCCACTCATCTGGAGGAATTTGACTAGCCTGCTATTTCATACATTTTTATGAGGAGCAGAAAGCATGCATTAGCAATACATAAAAACAATGTTTAGAAAAGAGTAAAGCTGAACAGGCAAGCTGGTGGTTTTTGATTTGAAGAAGATAATCTGTTTACATCATACGCAGGTCAAAAGGTGTTCTGCTTGTTTTTCTTTAGTTCAAAGGACATGTAAGCAATTCTTGAATATTGTAACTGATATTTTCTTCAGTAGAATAAATTCTTCCTGGGTTGGAGGTAATAAAAGGTTATGAAACCACAAATGTAGGCTTTTCAGATTTCTTCCTCACTGCAACTGCTGAGAGCACAGAATTGAGAGCATGAGTCACAGGGGGGCAGTGGAGGGGTACATGTACCCACGTGTTTCTTATCCTGTTTTGAACACTGGCAAAGCTTCTGTGCACCTTCCAGAATAAACCAAAAAAACCCCACATCATTCTAAACTGGGCCAGAGTCCTTGTTTGATAATCCTAAGACACAGACCAGTTGTTGTCACCTGGCTTTGTGTATACTGATGCTATTGATCATCCATCTGGGACCCTTTGGGTATCCTTCATGTGTCTATGTAGCTTAGTCCATAGCTTCTAATGTGAGGGCCTGCACTTTTGTTGAGTGCAGGCCAGAAACTCCTGGGAACTAATGTTCTCTGGGGGCCAAGCTGTCACAGTGACTGGTGACCACAAGATATAAGTACCCCAGTTCCCACTCCCTGGTCAGGATAATTCTGAGTCAGATGCGCAATACCACTTTCCTTAAGTTTTCTATAGCATTGTGATTGGTCTGCCCACTTTGAGAGCTGGCTTGCTGGAAGCCTTCCCTTCTCTGTGTCATCTCCTTTCTACTTGGTGCTGTGCTTGAACTTTCCAGGAAAATTACATGCCCTCCACCTTTATCTCAGGATCTCTCTCTGGAGAGAATTAAATTAGGATTGGTGGTGATGTGGACCATGTGACAGCCTCATTACCACCTCCTGGCATCAAAAACTCTACTCTGGCCTCTCAAGCAGTCAGTAAGATAGTCAGGGGAGATTTCTACTCCTATGCTTCCTATAATGTGTTTTCTGAGCATGACCAAAATGTGGTAGAACCCAGACACCCAGATTATGGTAGATCTGTCTCTAAGACTGTTAGACCACAAATCTACTAGAGCAGTTGGAATGCAGGTTTCAGCTGTCATAAAGAACTGCTTCTGCTGATGTTTGGGTTTCATATCCACTTAACTCCACCACAAACAGGGCATTTTTCTACTTCTGCAAAAATAGGGTCACAATAACTAATAAATAGTCAGAACACACATTTTGTACACAAGAGTTATGCATTCCATAAGGCAGTGGTTCTGCTTTTGTGTGAGTCAGAGTTACCTTAGTACTTACTATAAGATAGATTAAAATGTAGACTCCATCCCCAGAGTTTCTGAGCCAGTAGGTTGGGGATAGGGACTGGAGAGTACATTTCTTGTAAGTTTCCAGGTGGTACCAAATTTGCTGGTCCAGGGAACACACTTTGAGAACCACTGACTTAAAGAATTTTGATGTTCTTCTTGCCACTGGTTTAGATGATTACATCTTTTATTGCCTCTGTTCCTTTCATGTGATCTTCTAGTACGGTATAAACCATTGTACACAATGATACTATGTCTCATGGACTGACAATGTTTCTCATTAGTGATGGTAGGCTATTCTGCAAGAGTTGCCAGAGTCCTAACAATTTCAGCATTGCTGAAAAGTCCAAGTCTCAAATCTCCTCCAAGATCTATGGCAAACTCTTAACTATAACCTCCTGTATAAATGAAAACCAGGTTAAACACTTCCAACATATAAAGGCACAAGATAAACATTACCATTCCAAAAGTTACAAACAGGGGAATACAAAGCATTGGAACCAAAGCAAGACCAAAATCCAGCAGGGCAAACATTAAGTCCTGGAGTTCCATGTGGATCACTTGAGACAATCTGTGGCAAATTGTGAGCTCCAAAGGGCTTGCGTGGTTCCACCCCCATGGCACTTCTGGTGGTTACCAATCCCACAGCTTCTCTCTTGGGCTGGCTTTGCTCCCTCACTGCAGGTTTCCTTCTCTTGGGCTGGCTTTGCTCCCTCACTGCAGGTTTCCTTAGATGATCCACATTCCTGGATTTTCCAAACTTCTGAGGTCTCCACTGCACTTTTGCCTTCACACTCATAGCTTCACATCCTGCCCTCTCAGGGGCACACTGCCTGGCCTCCCAGGCTTTCTGAAATAGAGGTGGAAGCCTTTTTAATCTCAGAACCTTTGCACGACATGAATAATGCCAAGGTCTGCTGCCAGCTGGAGCAGTAGCCAGGCTCTCCTCCCTCTTGGCTGTAGGGGTCAAGTGCCTGGATTGCTGGGCACTCTGGACCTGATTCTGAGGAACAGATTCTCTATGCTGTCTCCATTCTGGAGCCTTGTGTGGCCATCACCACCATTCTGGAGCATAGTGCTCTGAGGCTTTCTCCTCCAAGCAAAGTCTTTCACTTTTGCAGTTTTGAGGCTGCAAAGTGTGGGGACCACCTGCCTCTTCCCGGGATGCCCCCAGGCCATCTTTTTTTATTTTGTTCCTTCTCAACAATGAAGATCTCAGCTCTGTCTTTACAGTCCACAGCTTTCTGGCCAAACTCACATTTTAAATTATCCTGCTGGGCTCTTTGTTTTTGATTTCCAACATAAATCTGGCTAAAAACCTCCAACAATAGCTATGCCACTGCTTCAACAGTCCCCTGCTTTGAGATTTCCTCTGCCAGATTAATCAGTCCATTGTCCTTAATCTTAGTCTCAGGCTAAGTCTCTGGGCATGGGCAGAATGCAGACAAACTTTCTGCCAGGCCATAACACACATCATGTGGAGTCCAATAACCAATGCAGTCTTTTTCTTAGCAGAAACCTCCCGAGCCTGGTCTTTACTGGCAGGCTTTTTATCAACCTTCTGGTCTCCTGAGCTCTGACCAGAATCTCTAGTACAAAACAGCCTAAGCTGTTCCAGGGCTACTCTTTCAGGCAACATCTCTGAACCTTTCCCAACTCTTCCTACAAACCATTTCTAAAGGCTCTCCACATGGTCAGGTTTAGTCACAGCAAGGACCCTGCTCCTGGTACCAAATTCTGTCTTGGTTACTTTTCCCTCCTTGCTGAGACAAAACACCTGACACCCAAAATTAGGGAAGGAAAGGTCTATTTAGCTTACAGTTTTTGGAGGTTTCAGTCCACAATCAGCTGGCTCTAATGCAGGGTGGCGTGGCACAGGAACAACACTTCAAGGCAGCAGCCGAGCAAAAGCAGCCAGAGTAAAAGAGGGGCCAGAGCAAGCCTCTTCTCCTCCTTTATATAGTACACAGGACGCCCCCCCCCCGGGTGGGTGTAGCTTCACAAACATCCTTGCCTTCCTTTGCACAGGATGAGGATGTTTATGAAGTAAGACCCCTGGCTCCCTGCTGAGTCTCCCAGCTAAACTTTTGACCTTCTCAAGTTGACATAATGACCAGGTAACTGCTTGTGCTCTACACCCCAGGATGTAGAGCTGCTGAGTTAGTTAGTTAAGATTCTAGACTTCTCAAGTTGACACAATGTATAAACCATAACAGTTATTTAGAATTTTCTGCCTATATGTGTCCTAACCAGCAGTTATCACATTATCTGTTCCTTTACTTCATTGTCAAAATGTTAACTTAAGCACAAGCTGGAATTTCATCCTTTTCAGATATAACACAATATATCCAAATATATTGAAAACATAGTGTTGTTTCTATCAAAGTCGTGAAGTTTAAGATTTTATAAAATTTTATTTTAAACAAAACAAAACAAAAAGGCTAAAAACAATGGTGCAGAATTTCAAATCAACATGAGAGGAGATTAACTGGTTACTATATTTATATTGTTATCTTCAGAGTGGTTGCTCAGATTACAAGATATAGGCATGAAAAAATGATTGAACAATGACACCACACACTGTTGTTTTGATGAACTAACAGAGATTAGTAGTATGATTATCTATCATATATATATATATATGATAGATAATATGATAGATAATATATATATATATATATATATATATATATGATAGATAATTTAGTTTAGGATTTTAAGGACACTTTTTTGGGGGTCAGGGTACCAGGGATTGAACTCAAAACCTTGCGCTTTAAGGATACTTTTTGCACCCTGCTATGGTTTGGATGTGGTTCACTCCTCAAAGGCCCACATATTGGCAACCTGGTCCTCAGTGTGCTGATTGGACTTTTACGAGACAAGGATTAGTAGGAAGTAGCAGATCTCTGAAGGTGCTGCCTTCAGAAAGGGTTAAAGTAGTTCTCGCGGGTCACTGAGTCAGTTCTGTCGAGGGCAAGGTGTTCTAATAGCATGAGCCACTTGGTTCTCCAGCTTCTGGCCTGGTCATGTGATCTTCTGCTCCCACATGCTGTCATGATGACATCCACCTTTAACCCCTCACTAGGGGGCAAACCAATGGGGCTGCCTGATCTTGGACTTCCAGCCTCCAAAACTGAGCTAAATAAGTCTCTCCTCTTCATGAAGTAGCCTGCTTTCAATATTTTGTTAAATTAAGAATGAAAAAAGGACTAATATGCAACCATAGAGTGATTCACTTTGAAGCAAGAACTCCCTCCCATCTGTCCCTTGCTCTGATGCACTGGTGTTATGTTTCCCAGAATACAGGGCAAGGTTCCAGAGGGATTTGTGGTTTGTAGTATTTCTGGGAAGTGTAGAAATTGATGCCACAGTGCTGTGAGGAGAAGGGGGAAACCTCAGCTGGAAGTGATGATAGACGTGGCCAGCAGTGGCTGTCTCAGAGGACCACCAACCAAGCCGGGACACATGGTGGAGACCCAGAGGCCCCAGCAGGCTGGAGAGGAGGAACAGGAAAGTGGAGCAAGTCATGGGAGAAGGTGCTGGAGAGAAAAGGACCAGGGCAGGGGGACCAAAAGCATCACGGCAAAGGCCAGGGGCAACTCTAAATGGGCCCTAAGCATCTGCTTGTGGTGAAGTAGAAATCATGTCTCTAACAGACCTCAATCAGGAAATGTGCTATAGTTTTCTATAATAGAAATATTGTGCCACCCTGTTGGTATAGTAAAGAATAAGCTAGAAAAGATAAGATTGGGGGAAATCTTATATGAAACATTATAAACTAGGTGGGGAAATGTGGAGAACCACCTGGACCACTCTCCTTGAACAAAGAGCAATTATCTCCATTTTGGCTAAATCCGGCCCTATCTCCATGTACTGCTTCATTCTACTCATTCAACCCCAGTCCTCTTCCATTCTTTAGTTGGTGATCTATAGGTACATAGGGTTTCCTTAATTTCCACCTCCTTCTTGGGTGGCATGCCTATTCCTGGCCCATGTTCTCTTCTCTCCAGTGACAACCTCAAATGTGTCCCTCCACCTGTTAAATAACAGTGCCAGGCTCTGGGTCCTGGCTCTCTTGTCCTTTCCAAGGGCATCAGTCCTTCTTCCATGGATGCCAAAAATGTTTCCATCAAAGACTTAGCTGAGCTTAAAGAGGAGCTGATTCAAGTAAGGACCTAAAACATGAAGCCTTAATCCCTTGCTCTGATGAAATAAACAGGAAAATAGTCCTTCATTTCCATTTTCCCCCAGGGAGCTGAATACCAGTCAGGAGTTATTGAATCAGTGCAAAGGTGACAGGGATATAATTAAGGGACACATGAACAAAAGACTCCTTTGGTTTTATGACCCTGGGGCTGAGAGGAAGGAGAGAGGGGGAGGGGTAAGAGCAAAAAAGTACTGAGTTCTGAGTCAGAGATGATAAGAATGTCTTCAGCATTCCTGCTTCTTCCCCCTTTCTGTGTAAAAGGAATCCTTGGCAGACATACTGAAAAGGACCGTGGACAGAGAGATCTAAGAATGACAGTAGCATAGCTAGGAATACAGAGGTGTGTATACTCAGTTGAGCCCTTGGCTACATTTCCCTCCAGAGACACCAATGAGCTGGCTAGGAATCAGGCCTGACACTGGGAGGGCACTTTCCCCTTGAGGCCTGCCAGGTAAAGTCTTGTGATTGTCTATGGCCAGGTCTGAAAAGTCACACATAAGATTTCTTGATGGAAGCTGGACTCTTCAGTTTCCTGTCTGCAGACCCTGTCAGGAGTGCAAAATCATTGTGTGATATCATTCAGCTTGTTATGGTTTGGATAGATACATTCCTCAAAGCCTTCTGTGTCGGTAGTTTGATTCTCAATGTAGAAATAGTCAGAGGTGAAGCTTTTGGAAGGTGACTGGATCATGAGGGTCTAACTTTGCTAGCAGATTAATTCACTGATGGAGTTGATGGCACTATTGAGAGATGGGAAAAGTAGGAAATACAGCCCGGTTAAAGGGAGTGGATCATAGTGGTGTGCCTTTAGGTACTATATCTTATCCCTGGCCTCTTCCTCTTTCATTCTCTTTTCCTCTGCTTTCTGTCATGAATTAACTACTTTGCTCTACTACATGCTACCTGCTATCACTGACCTAGTAATAATGGAGCCAACTAACCATGGACTGAAACCTCTGAAACCATGAGCCAAAATAAACCTTTCTTCTTTGTAAGTTGATTGTTCTCAGGTATTTTGTGATGGTGATGGAAAACTGACTAACACATACCTGAAATAGCACACCCTTGAATTTCTTACTTTCTTCCATATACTGTCTTGTTTCTTTGAGTTCTAAAGTTGTACTTCTCAAAGGATTTGGCTACGCCTGCTGTCTCAACTTCCTCCCACTGTCCTACTCACCTATCAGCTCATTCTCATTGCTTTCCTTGCATGTCACTGCGCATAACAGTCCCTAACAGTTCCTTCTATTTCTATAGTGTCAGTCATAATGTCTCTTTTTTCATCCCCTATTTGTTTAAGTCTTCTCTCTTCACTGATGTAGGTGTTCACTGCTATAAACTTCAGTCTCAGTATTGCTTTTGTTGTAGATTTTGGTATGTTGTGCTTCCATTTTCATTCATTTAAGGCAAATTTTAATTTACTTGTTGATCTATTGGTCTTTAGGAGCATATTGTTTAGTTTATGTGCATTTGTGCAATTTCTGCAGATCCTTTTATTGGTTTATAGCTTTATTTCATGTGATCAGGAAGAGGACAGCTTATATCTAAATGTCTCCCCAAAACCTCATATGGTCCTAGGTGGGGCTTTTGTGAGTGACTGGATCAGGGTGTGTGATACTGGATTAGTCCATTGATTGGTTTAGCACCATCGGGGTGTGGATGATGAATCTACTAAAGAGGGAAAATCCACCTTGGGTGTGAGCAGCACCAACCAATATGCTTGTAGTCTGGATGGAATGAAAAGGGAAAGAAGGAAGGTGCACTGATTCCTGCCTGCCATGGCATTGACTGTTCCTCCTCTGTGATGCCCTTCTGCCATGCCACTTTGCATTGGAGCCAGTCAACTATGGATTGAAACTCCAAAAACTATGAGCTAAAGTAAACTTTTCCTCATTTAACTTCTGCATGTGGGGTGTTTTGTCCAAGCAATGAGAAAACAGGACAAATACGTAATTTTAATTTTAAAAACTTGTTTTATGGCATAACGTATGACTTATCCTGGCAATACCCCATGTACTGTTGAGAAGAATTTTTTCTGTGGCTATTGAATGATGTGAGCTATACATGTTTGTTATTGTCCATACCACATTTTAACTCTGCTGTACCTTTGTTGATTTTCTCTTCATATGATCTGTCCATTGGTGAAACTGAGGTGAAGTCCTCAACCATTATTTTATTGATATCTCTCTCTCCCTTTAGATCTAATAATATTAACTTGACATATTTTGTTGGTCTGGTGTTGGGTACATATGTATTTACAGTTATATATCCTCCTACAGAACTGATCCTCCTATATCATTATATAATGATCACCTGTGTCTCTGTACAGTTTTTTACTTAATGTCTATTTTGTCTGAAGTAAGGGTAGCCACTCCTGCTCACTTTTGGTTTCCATTTGCATGGAATACCTTGTGCCATTTCATCACTTCCTGCATTTGTATGTGTTTATTAGTTTCTCATAAGTAGAGTATAGTTATATTTTGTTTTTTTAAAAATCCATTCAGCAGACAGAGAGAGAGAGAGAGAGAGAGAGAGAGAGAGAGAGAGAGAGAGAGAGAGAGAGAAAGTGTGTGTGTGTGTGGTATGGAAGATTGAATCCAGGGCCTTTGTACTTAGCTACATCTCCAGCCCTTTGTATTTTTTATTTTGAGACAAATTCTTGCTAAGTCTCTAAATTGCCCAGACTAAGTTTGAAATTTCAACCCTCTTTCCTCAGCCTCCCAGAGTACTAGGATTACAGGCATGTCCCACCACACCTAGCTCAATCTGTATTTTTTTCAGTCTATATCTTTTAACTGGGATCTTAGTCCATTTATATTCAAGGTTATTCACGATAGATAAGTGCCTCTAAAGTTTTATGGCTCTGGTGTATATCCTCTATTCCTTTCTATCTCCCTTATTGTTAACCTTTTAGGTTTGGGGTTTTCCATAGTGATGAGTTGTGATTCTTTTCATAGCTGATTATACTGTGCTTGGAAGGGACTTCTTTGGGTTGAGTCTGTTTCTTTAAGCTTCATGGATCTGGATGTCCTTGTTCCTCCTCAGACTTGGGAACTTTTCAGCTATTATTTCGTTGAATATGTTTTCTTTGAGTTTCTGTCTTATCCCTCTATAACTAACATAGTGTGAATATTTGTTCACTTAATGGTGCTCCCACAGGCTATCTTTGCTCTTTTTCATTCTGTTTTCTCTGTACCTCCTCATCACTGACTGAGTTAATTTAAAACATGTATCTTCAAGTTTAGAAGTTCACTCTTTGGCTTCATCAGTCTGTTGCTGTGGTTTTCAGTTGCATTTTGAATCTTCCCCATTCTTCAGCTGCAAGATTTT